>JANAVB010042420.1:26367842-26631396 GCA_029216955.1 Iris pallida | reverse complement strand
TTGGTTGGTAAAATATCATGATGTGTGCACGTGTCATCCTTGTAGTATCGTGTCCACACACAGGACACAAGTGTCCAAGAACTGAAGCACAAACACGCACGAGACTGGCATGATATCGTGCGACCATGCACGTTTCCTACCGGACTCGACACGAAACCAAGTGACACGACTTGGGGAGTGTCGTGTCAGACACTGCCCCAAGCTCCGTGCCAAAGGACACGCGCCTACGTGTCCTGGATAGCTCGCACGAGCACGCAAGTAGCAGGCATTCCTGTACACCGCGCGCGGCCGTGTCCAAGGCTCGATACGACAAAATCGACAGAAAATCACCTCAGTCCACCAAAAACATGTAAGCGACACTAAAACACTACTTCCTATTCAACCACAACTCGAAAACTCGATCGAAATGCCCTTTGTGGCATTTCGTCGAACACCTGCACACTGCACTGATACGTGTCCGATACGGACACGTACAGGACACAAAAATTGGCAAACCCTATACCTACAGAACCAGGACACCTAGGGCTAGGTGTTTATACAAATAAAACCTAATTTTAATGGGTGGATAGGAAAGGACCTATGTGTGTTCTTCAACACAAAAGCTCCTTCAATGTGGATCCCAAAAGCTACCCAACTCCTTCAAATTGCTATGAAACTGAGATTAACCAATTCCCACAGCAAGAAAACACTAATTAGGACCTATTGCAATTTTTTTGGATTTAAAAGGAATTTATTTGGAATCTCTATGAATTAAAGAAGTTGTGCATACCTCTCTTTCTAAATGGGACTTTCCTAAAGAGGCTAGCCCTAATGGAAAGAGGATATTTATAGGGTGGGAATCCCTATGTGGGTGTGGTGACCGGCCACTAGAGATTAGGGTTAGGGTTAGCTAGTGGTTTGGCTTTGGGCTCCTATGTGACAAGTTGTTAATCAAGGGTTCAACCATAAGTCATGGCTTGTGTCTTAACTATTCTAACTTGAGTCAAAAGACTAAACCATAGGTTATCCCTAGTCTAACTAGGGTTGCATGACCTAACCAAGTCCAAACTCAACTAGGGTTAGCTCCTAGGTTAGTCTACCAAGGTCATTGCTAGTCAAAGTCAACCTAGTCAACCTTCATTCAAACAATTCCAAAATAAATTCTAAAAATTCTCATAAATTCAAATAAATTATAATAAATTTAAATAACCCCAAAAATGACAAAAATACTCTCAAACTAGAAATGTGGTAGTGACACCTCCTCTTCTTCTCCTACCACTTCCTCTTATATATATATATATATATATATATATATATATATATATATATATATATATATATGTAAAACCCACTATCAATACACTACTCCCTTCACTAATCCCATCCTCTAATACACACACACACACTCAAACACACACTCTCATGACACCACCACCACCACCACTCTCCTCTACCCACACACAAATTCATATATATATATATATATTATATATATATATATATATATATATATATATATATATATATATATATATATATATATCTTAAAAGGGAAAAATCCCTAATAAATCCTTAAACTAGGTTTTAGGGAAACCTATAAAAGCTATGGTCAATTTGTAGAGAATGGTCTCCTCTATATTATTGTGAAGGAATAAATGTAAATGAGAAATTTATGAGGGTTTAATGAGCATACCTAATTGTAGCTTCTCTTGAAGAAGAAAGAACTCAAAAAAAGAATGAAATGGAGAGAGAGAGGTGACTTAGGAGTGAAGCGAAGGGAGGGGAGTGGCCTATATATGGCCGGCCATGGGGACTCCCAAATGGGTTTAGGTGGAGACACATTAGGCCTCCACACCCATTAGACTTGGTTTGGTTTGGTTTAACTTCAAAATGACTAACTAAGCCTCTAAATGACTAGTTAAGCCATGGGAGTATGGTTTATGGTTTCAAGCCTAGTTAGGATGGCATGTGGGCCAAGCCCAGCTAGTATGTGGGTCCCACTAGTGTCCAGACTACCCGGGTCTCTAACTTAAGTCCAAATTGGATAAAATTCAAACTCAAACAACCAAATCCCTAAAAATCCTATAAAATCAAATAAAAATTCCCCAAAATTATAAAACTTGAAAAATGACAAAAATACCCCTAATTCAAAAATTAGGGGTGACAACGGTAGCGCAACACTACAAGGAGTGTAACTCCATGCTATAGTGGGGTGACTCCACCATGAGGTTTCCGGTTAGGGGTAATGCCTCGGCTTTGTGAGCCAAGTCACATCAGAGTAGCACCACAAATAGGCAGGTAGCCTAATGCTGTATGATAATCGTAATAAAGAGAGGTATACAGCACTACAAAGGGGACGATGTCCTCATGTTACAGTGGCATGACACCACGAAGAGGTACCAGGTAGGGTAAAGCCTCGGCTTCGCGAGCCATGTCATAGCGGCGTAACACCGCACGGAAGTGCAGGGCTTCATGCTGGATAATTTGGCACTACAAAGAGGCTTGTGACCTCATGCTACTGTAGTATGACACTACGATGAGGTACCCAGGTGGGGTAAAGCCTCGGCTTTAAGCCGTGTCATAGCGACATAGCACCGCAAAGAAGCGCAATGCTTCATGCTATGACTCTTTATAAAGAACTCACCTATGGTATGTGGACAGAGATATCAGGCCGTCTCTTGAGGGTAAACTTGTAGACGCCCAAAAATTATGTACTGAAACCAAGTTGGCACAAGGCCCTTAAGGTGTAGCCAGAAGCACAGTTGATGTCATTATGTGAGTAGAAAGAATTGCAGTTATGGTGCAGAATTTAAGGCTTAGTCTATTCTTGTATCATGCTGTTATTTAACCTATACGAAAAGATTCAAGTCGTAGCGATATCTCTCCTAATGCATGATGGACAGTCACTGTGGGGGACGCTGTCACGACCCGTACCCGTTTTTCGGACGCGAACTCGTGAGCAAGCCAGCTACGTATCAAGCGAACTCCAGTCCGACTCGAATACGTAAACGCTGTCACGGCTAGGGTAGGCTGCCAAATCATGGCAAACAAATCTATATCTCAATATATAATAAGAATAATAACATGAATGAATACTATAGATTATGGTCTGTAGCCTACTAGCATAAATGTTCGAAAAGACTCTAAAGGAAATAACAAGAGTCTAAAACTGAATCAAGAAACATGATATCTCATGATAAGGCATGAAAGCACGAGCGAATAATAAACATGATAACGATACCTGAATCCCGCAAGCGTATCATCACATATGTCATCCAGAACCACTAGCTAACTCCATGCAATCGCTAAACCTGAAGAGATCATTAGGTCCTCAGAGGACATAGCAAGATACATAATATACATGCCTATCTAACAGTTTTGTCATACGTAAGAAGATAAACAAGAAAAATAAGAATACGACAAATGACCATGAATACGAACACGAACACGAACACTAGAACAACTACGCATAAATGAACTGCCGAGTAAACAATGAACACGAGATCAATGGAAGAACCAAACCCTCATCCCGAGTGTGGACTCACGGGTTTGAACTAAATACTAACCCTCATCCCGAGTATGGACTCTCTGGTTAGTACTAACCCTCGTCCCGAGTGTGGACTCTCTGGTTAGTTCACGGCAAGGCACCCTCGTCCCGAGTGTGGACTCTCTGGTACAAGTACTACATCCTCGTCCCGAGTGTGGAATCTCTGATGTAAACACCCTCGTCCCGAGTATGGACTCTCTGGTGCAAGTCAAGTCAATACCCTCGTCCCGAGTGTGGACTCTCTGGTGCAAATAATCGACATCCTCGTCCCGAGTGTGGACTCACGAATGTAAATAGATCAAAAAAACACCCTCATCCCGAGTGTGGACTCTCTGGTGCCAAGAGAACAATATCAAGGATTTAGCAGTTCAATTACATGTACTTGTTCTGTGATACGACTCAAGCAAGGTACTGACGAGAAACTCCAAGTGTGAACCACAAGGCCAAACATGAACACGGCTATATGCAGTAAAAATAACTCAAAAGAATATAATAAGAAAAACACACATCCATAAACAATCAAAACTGGTAAATAAAATACAATGCATGTAAATAAAACTGCAGAGGAAGGCAAGGTATACTTGCCTGGAGGTTGCACGCAGATCCAACGAATATGTAGTCAACTGATAAGCCGATAAGTCCAAATCATCATAAACGTCTCCGAAAGCTGAAACAGACGTTGCCAACATTCTCAAAATAGTCAAATTAGCTGGGATTGCCTGTCCTTACGTCCAATTCAGGACACAGGGATAAAATGGTAATTTTGGGCCAAAACGATGTCCGCCGTTGGACTCGTTTTGCACCGAAAAGTGTGCCAGGGTCAATAGTCTTTAAAATCGTCAAACTACATGTCTATGGATTCATTTTTATGATACGAACCCAACGGTATATCCAATTTTAGATTCCGGTGGACCGTGCACAGAATTGCTCGTTGAATCGGACCGTAGGGCCCACGAAATGGCGATCCGATCAACTGTCTCAGAATCGGACCAAACTTGGCATACATGACCAAAAAAATGATACGGTCCTGTTGGCGCAAGTTTCGTCTCGATCTGACGAATGTGCACAAAGTAATTGAGAAGTTTTCAAAGCGACCGATACGGTGAATTTCGACGGATACGCGTCAAATTCGTCGCGCACATGCGACCAATTTGAATTCTGTCAAAGCCCACACGTCCACGAAGCCGTTACGAACCTTTCTAAGCTTTCGGTTCTTGACCAAGTCGCCCGGATTGGCGGAACGCACGTGGTATCGGAGAATTTTATTGATTTTAAAACAGGTTTTTGTCAAAGTTTGGGATCCGATTTCTTGGCGTGTAGTCAATGTAATCGGGTTTGGTAAATTGGGTCGTGAAGCCCTATAGGTTTTCTAGGTCTGTATTTAGGTTGTTTTTGAAAATGCCTTCTGGTTGGTTCAACAACAGCCTTTCAAGTTCGAGTTTCCACCTAAAAATCTGACAGTAAGTTGTCGTTTCTCTTACGATGTTCACAAGTGTTATCTGGTCAATTAACTGTACTAGAATAAATTCTAATTGAAGGGAAGCAAAGTTGGTTATATCTAGATTGTACCAGCATTAATGGGACGAGAAATGATCGCACGATTGTTGAGATATTGCGTCGCAAAGTCGCTGCAAACCCTTGCCATTACTACTGTCGTTTCGTCCCTGTTTCGCGCACGCGCTCTGCCTCCGGCGGCTTTGGCCGCATGCGGCGGTGACGTCGGCGACGGGTAGCCGCCCAGGGTGTCAGGGAGGGTGGCGCGCCGTCATGTGGTGGTTAGGGTTTTGATGTTCCGCTCTTCTTCGATATATACACATACGTATATATATGATGAGCTGCGAACAGAACATGGAGGGAAAACTGCTCGGCCTGGGGCTTGGGAGTGCTGGGCCAGGCTTTGGGGCTCGGGTCTTTGGGCTGGGACTGCTGGCCGGCTCGGGCCTTAAGCTGACTGGTTTGCTTGGGTTGGCCCATGCGGCCGGTGTAGATGAAAGAGTGGACCGGGCTGTTGTGGGATTTTATGGGCTGTGATGTGCTTGGTTCTCAGCTGGGCTGCTGCTTTCTTTGGTTTAATTGCTTAATGAAATTAGTATATATATATTTATATACATACACATGTACGTATACATACATATGTATATTTATATAGATACACATACACACATTTATCTATATTTATATACACATATATATCTATATTCATATACACATATACACCTATATTTATATACCCATATATATCTATATTTATATACACATATATACCTATATATATATATTTATATATATATATATATATATATATATATATATATATATATATATATATATATATTTTTATATATATCAAAATATATATATATATATATATATATATATATATATATATATATATATATATATATATATATATATATATATATATATATATATATATATATATATATATATAAATACTCCTTTAACCAATAATAATAATATCTAATAGTAATAAATATATTTATTTAATCACCACAAAATAATAAAATAATACTTAATTGGTGGTTTGGTGAATTCATACTATTCACCTTTATTCGGGTCCAGAAAATTGTACAAATATTGTAAAACAATACTTAATAATAAAATGCCAACTTTTGTACAAATATCCAAATAATTAAAATGTACATCAATACCCAAAATAACTTAGGAACTATTTGTACACACATAAATATGCCTACATGGTCGTCTTCACTACATACCTACAAAGGCTTGGATTCGGTTCGGGCCCAGTTCGGGCTAAATCGACACAAACGGGTCTCCTACAAGTCAATAATATAATTAATAAATAATTAAAACGTTCTATAGGGCTAAGTCGCAACTTGGCCTAGTTTTCCTAGTTAGGACATCACTATGGCTCGGCCTTCCTTGGCATAGCTAATACACTAGTCAAGGCACGCCACTGCACTATCCGTGCCATAATTCCTAGTCATCTGGTACTTCAAAACTTAACCATGGCTAAAGTCGTCTACCGTAATAATTAACTAAATAATCATTTATAAAATTCTAAAATTACTATTTAAATCAAATAAATAATAAATAAAAATATATTTCAAAAATTCCGGAAAGGGAGGCTACAGACATTCAACCCATATATTGGTATATGTAGGGGATTGTTGGTGTTTTTGCCTTTGGACTAGGAAAGATAGTCCTACATCGGCTACACCAAATAGTGAGTACCTCCATAAAATGCATTGCTTGTGTTGAGGTGTGCACATGAGGTGTGGTGGGGCACAAGTGTGTATCATGTGGGAGTATTTTCCTAGGAGGAAAAATAATTAATTCCAACAAAGATATAAGTTGATTTTTGTTGTGCGGACTCGGACTCGGACACGGACTCCAGGATGTCTCGTACATTCACGGGAGTGTTCGGGGGGTAGGCGTGGACTGTCATACTTCTATGCTGATTATGGGATGATCTAAAATATCAAAATCTATTTATGAGTATTGGTATTTTAGTCCCACATCGGATAGGAGAAGAGGTGAAGTCTCACTCCACTCTATAAATAGAGCCCCTTGGCCTCCGTTGAAAGATGCACCAAAAAAAAGTTAAAGGTAGTCTACAAAGTCCAAGAAGCCCGTTCAAGTCTCAAATATTGACTTACGAGCGTTCCAGAAGTTCTTCGTGAACTTGCTGGTTCCTAGAAGCAGATCGTGTTGGGGCGAATCTTGCTTTGAGCAACGGTGATCTTAATCACCCCAGCAAGAACCTTTCCTCTTCTTCGTTCTTCTTTCTTCCCCTTCATCTAAGTTGTAACTCAGTTCTGTCCGTCAGCAACTGCGATTGCGAGAAAGAACGTGAGATTTATTTTCTGATTATTGTTGCTTTTGTAATCAGATTCATACTATAGTGTTCCTCTTGGATCTCGAGAATTATCAGAAGGTGAAACGTTTGTATGAACCTCTGATCTCGATATCGAGTCTATCATCTTTGATCAAGTCCCGAGACTAACAAGTTTTTATCATGTACTATTTTCTACGGAGAACCTGAGAAGTGTATATGAACCAAAAATGGAACCAATTCAAATTTCCTACAAGATTCAAGTACCTTTGGTAAGAGGATAAATTGAAGTGCCAGACGTACGACGCAAAGCCGGAAGACCAAGAAGAACCACATCTAATCCCGGGTATCATCGACGAGAGAACTTCGTTACGGTAATTGTGGTGTGATGGGGCACAACCGAAGGAGATGTACAAGTCAGCCAAGAGAGTAAAGTATAATTACAAATGTACTTAAAAATATTGTACTGGCCTAATATTGTTACAAATTATACTTGCAAATAATAAAAGTTTTCCAAACTTACAAATATTGTCTTAGCCAAACATTGTTACAATTCAGACTTGCAAATAAGAATAGAAACATTCTATCTAGACCCCCGGTGTCACGCCCCGAGTCGGCAACGTTCGTCTCCGATGTTATTTTGTCGATTCGATCGTCCTCGCTAAGGCGTGATGCCGTACGAGTCTGGAGTTGCACTCGTACAAGGCAAGAATGTTACGTTGAATTGTATATTAATACGCCAAGTTAAAACTTCACAATTCACATCAGAATTCTAAGACGCAGTATAGGAAGATAGAAATGCTTTTCATTCATAGCTTGCAACGAAGTGCAAGTCGTAATTACATTGGATGCCGTTGCGGCTATATTGATTGAAAACAGAAAGAAATACACTCGACAAGTTGCCTGAACTATGCTTGCCGTCCCATACATTTGCCCCTTTATACATAAGCCGTCGACTTGAATTGGCTTCAAAATACTTCAGCATAGGACGAGCTTCAAAACGCCTTTCCGTACTTCAGCTTCAGTTTAGGTTGGAGCGCCCGCCGCACCTGGGGAAATTGGGGGAGGAGATTAGCACACTTGCTAAGTGGACGAGACGAATCAACTCGTCTAAACCGACTCTGATCGTTAGGGTAGGCATGCTTTAGAGTTGTCTTTCTATTAGAACTAAATCAATTCAGTTCATATTCGATAGCCGTCTTTGAGTAATAAAGCATACAATATAACATCGCAGTTTATCATTGTAACACCCAATTTTCCAGATGAGGATAATTTTGAAATTTTGTAATTATAATTATTATTTATTGATAATTATTTCATATTATGATTTTTGGTGATTTTTAATCATTTTTAAACTATTTAAAATTATGACTTGTGATTTTGACATTTTACTATTGTTTGGTTTTAATTTCGAGGAATTTGTCACCCCCAGTTTTCAGGAACAGGAGTATTTTTGTCATTTTGTATTTTTGAAATATTTTTGAAATTTATTTTATTATTTATGATATTGTTTTGGGGTTATTTGAGTCGGGTTCGAATTTCAGCTCAATCCGACTTGAAACGGAGATCCGTGGGTAGTGTTGACTTTAGTGGACCCACACATTAGTTAGCCATGGCCCACATGATAGAAATATTTTAGTTAGAGGTTAGACTAATTATTATGGATAAGGTTAGTGTGATTAGAGACTTTAGAATGACTAATTTAGCCCCAACCAATTAGCCATTTCCTAATACTAATAGAATAGGTTAGTGGGGGCATTTTGGACCTTACCATAATAGGACAAATAGTCCCATATGGCCAGCCACTTTGGGAGAGGGTAGGCTCAAGTTCATTTCATTATTCTCATCCACAGTCTCTCTCTTGTTCTTCCCCAAATTCCTAGAGAGCAATCCCTAGCAATTTCTCCACCAAATCCTTCCATTTTGCCACCAAATCTTCTTCTTTCCTTCTCCATTCTATCCAAGGAGGAAGCTACCCAAGTTTGGGAGGATTCGGAGCTCGTTCGTGTCCTTTTGGAATCTCTACGTGTCGGTGTCGCTCCGGGAAGGCTTTTCTTCGATTCGATCTACCGGGAGGTATAAATCCATTCTCCTTTTTATTTCCTCATGCATATAGGTCTATTTTGAACCCATAGGAATGACCTCCATGGTTGTATCTCCATTTGTGTCCATTTCGTGTCCATTTGGAGGTCATATGAGTGTCCTTTGTGTTGTGATTGTGTCCATGTGGGAAAACTCCAAATTTGGACACACTATGTGTTGTTGTTATGTATGAATGAATTATTACATGTTTAATCTCATATTTTTGTATTAGAGATGTGTTCTATAGTGTCTCATATATATATATTAGTGTAGAGAGTGAGTTCTTGATATATTATGTTATATACTTGTGTTCTTTTGTCTCAAACTACCCAAATTCGTCATAATTTTTATCCACGTTTTTAGTAGCAATAGCAACTTAGAAATGTCATAACTTTTAGCTTAAAATTTCGATTTATCTTCCGTTTTTTTAAAAGAACCGTATCGAAGTTAGCTTTCAAAATATATATTTAATAAGCCAAATTCTTTCTGTAACTTTCTGTAGAATTATTTGAGTGTCAGTTGTACGAAGACGAACGCGTTTTGGTATTTTCGCGATTTTGGGAGCTTCCGGACACGAAAATGCGATCCGTTTGAAGTTTCGGAAAGCTAACATGAAGTACTACAACATACTTTAATCCTAGAATTTAGTGAATGCCCAATTAGTACAGTATTGGTTTTAAGTAAAAGAGTGACTATACGATATATGAATTTTGTGTAACCTATGAGCCTATGTAGTATGGATATTAAATGAATATAGAGTATGTAATGCATGATATGTTAGATGAATGAAATGATATATATATATATATATATATATAATATATCCTCTTTACATTAATGTATATATATGGTTGAATGCAAGCATGTAGGAATGCAATTAATGTAATATATGTAAGCAATGCATGAATGAAAGAATGATATACAATGCATGCATGAAAGTATATAATGAATGCTAGATATAAATGCAAGGTATATATGTAATGATAGATATGAATGCATAATGTATAAATAGTGTAAATGCAATATCAGATTTCATATGTAGACATAGAACCAATGCATAGATGATATTTAGATTGAATGTTAGTTCATTTTAGGTTGTTCGAACACTGAACTGTCCATGTAAGCATATATACCTTCCTTTTCCTATTGCCAAGCCAATTTTAGTTTTCAATATAGTGGAATGTCTATGAATGTAATGTTAACCTTCAACCCCTTAATTCTAAATGTTAGTTAATTTCAGTATTAGACAATGCATGAGCTGTATGCATATGGGATGTTGGCTTAATGGCAGATTTCAGATAACATGGTTCATTTTATGTGGTTAGTTACACCAGTTTATGGGATAGCTCACTTTAGTTTATATGTAAATGTGGAACTAAACTGAGAATGAACTTCACCCTCTGCACAAGGACACCCCACTCTATATCAACCACCATGCCATGTAACCCTTCTCTAAATGATTGCTATAATATATATATATATATAGATTTATGTAAAGTATAGATGCATGTTAGTTATAACTTAAATAGTCTCTACTCTAATGTATATAGATGTATACTTGTAGCCATGCATGTTAAGTATAATACATGTGTAATGTAGATGGGTTAGTTTTGTGCCATGTGTAGTGTAAACTCATAACTAGTGTTGATTTCTCTTTTCATGTACACCTCCATGTTCACACACACACACATAGCTTTACATGTTAGTTCTTTTCTCTTATATATATATATATATATATATATATATATATATATATATATATATATATATATATATATATATATATATAATGTTGAATATGCATAAATGTGATGTATCTTGATATGTGACTTGTGTTGGCTTGTATAGCCTTGGATTTGTATGGTGTGTACTAGCTAGGGTAGACTGGTTAGGCCTAGTGAGACTTCATTGAGTCTATGTTGACCCAGTTGACCTAGCTTTGACTAGATAGTTGACTAGAGTTGATCAAGTGTTGACTTTAGCCTAGTTTGACCTAGACAGCATGTAGATGCATTGTAGCAGTCTATTTCCTTATTTTAGACATGTTGTAACTTGTGTTGCTCTGATTAGGAGACAGACACCTCTCCTCAGGAGTACATTTACTTCAGACATTCAGATACGAGGCGAGTACATTCTCTGACCGTTTATACTTGCCTGGATTTACATTCTTGCTCTAGATTACTGTACTTGATGTTGACACGATTGTTATCACGGATTGGTACTATATGGATCTCCTTTTGGGATGTTATCCCCTTGTATTCACTAGATACATATTGTGATGTGCGTTTCACTTCCATATTATATTTATTGAATACCTATATCCTTGTATACTCCTTGTGCATATTGTACTCTCAGTATCACATGAGTCCCAGGGATAGACCATTGTACACTATTGTATAACATTGTACAACTATTGTATAACATTGTACATCTATTGTATAATATTGTACATCCATTGTATAACATTGTACACTATTGTGCAAGATAACGTAACTGGAGTGGATCTTTGTGTATTGATTGGGGAGGGGGAGTACAATTGGTTATGTACTCAAATTCTATTGTACAAGATTTTATAACTATTGTATATGTCTATTGTACACCCACGTACAATGGAGTTACCATTGAATTTTCCTAGACCGTTTACATAACCATATTGTACTCTAAATCACAGTAGGCTTACAGTTCTTACTTATCATATTTAGATATTTTCTGTTATCAAATCTCTACTGTTTTTCATACACTTCTTTCTTTCAGCGTTTCATGTACCTTACTCTATTGCATGCTTTATATTTTCTAACATGATATGAACTGCGTGAGATGTTTTGTGCTCGCTCCCGTCCTGACTGGACCTGTTGAAAATTTTACAGATGATGATGAGGAACCCTGCACCCTTACTTGGAGTTTGCCTAGTTGACACTCGCGACCTGGACCCCTGGGGAGGTTCAGGCAGCTGCTCAGGATGATACCTTTTATAGTGTAGATAGCTTAGACTGTTTCTTCTTTTCATGCTTAGCTGTTGTCTTTATTTTCAGAGTTGTATATTTTAGAGATGATGAGACTTGTATTCCATTTCTGCTGTACCTCAGTTGAGGATTTCTTATCTATTTCCATCGTGCTATATTCTACCTTAGATTGTGATTGAGTTGTACCTCGATGTTGGCCTCCTTCTGGAGAGTATATTTCATGTTATGTAGTTATAGTTCATGACCTAGAACAGCGTTCTAACCGTCGACACTGCGGCGTAGACTGGGCGTTGTTACGTTCTCGTACCCTCATGGTGGGTGCGGGTCGTGACAATCATATTTCTTACTACGGTCGTGCTCGTCCCTGCATGAAAACAGAGATAATATTTACACCTGCATAAGACAATAGGTGAGCATGCAACTATCTTATATGCGGTCATTGGTGCTACGCACCACTAGGGACTTAATCGAAGTTGGCATGCGACGCTACCCTTTCAGCCTAGGTTGCAAGCCTTACTGAAGGTCCCGCATGCCTCGCGCCGAAGTACGATAAATTATTTCCCCTAGGACAAATCGGTTTCGATGCCCGGATACCGTTTTGAGGAAAACGAACTTGTGCACAAGCTGTCCATGACCATGCCTATGTGCGAACAGTTTCATATATGCAAACAGTTTTGTATAGCGCAGATAGTATCAAACGATATTATCATTTCTCGCAACTCATGCAATGATTCATTTTTCCCAAAGTCGTACACCGATTTAGCATCTCGTGGGCACCAAATTGTCCGAGGCATCGTAACCATGATCGACGTTTCACATTATTTTGTAGCACATGAAATAGTCTATCTTTTACTAGAACCTTAAACTTTTCGTTTATGTGAGAAACTTGTATTTTTCAGAGTAGATTACTCAAAATCGATACGTTTTACCCGAGTTCTTGACCTTAGTGGATTGGCATGCAATTAACTTGGCATCGTTCGATTTGAATGAATTTGAGACAAAGAATAAGTTTGCGGGACAGAGTAGGAAAGAAGGGTCGAATCACCCACCGATTACTTTGCTTCGTGTCGGTCGTCCAAGCGCTACGCAACGTCAATCCTTAGTTACGCGAGCTCCTGCAATGGCACCAACGCTTTGTTAGAATTCTTTCTTTTCTCCTTGCATCAAAATTGTAATTGCATCCATGAAAACGACGTGAAAGCACTTCATCAATCCCAGCAGCAAAGCTCCAAGAAAACCATAGAGCGGTTCGGTCCCGTCGAAGGGACTCTTATAGAGAGCTCACTCGCCGAGACGCAGCCCGCTGCATCTAGGACTTATTCCAACAGAAGTCGTTCCATTAGTTAGATCGATTCTCGTAACTTCCATCCAAATCGATTTGAATCGATGCCGCAAGGCATTATCGTTTACCAAGCTTAGCGATCGAGTCAGATGGCCATCTAAGTTCCCGGCCGATCTGACTCGACGCAAGCATATTATAAAGTTTCGTCGCCTATCGAAAGCGGGGCGCAACATAATATTCCACTAAGAAAAATTTTCGTCCCGAAACTTAAGTACAAGGGGCTGACCTTAATTTAGACAAACAACGCAGGGTACTTCTCTTTCATCTCCGCCTCCATCTCCCACGTCGACTCCTCGACTGAATGGTTCCTCCAATGCACGTGGACCAAGGACATCGACCGATTTCGTAGCACCTTCTCCTTGCGGTCAAAAATTTGAATAGGCTCCTCCGAGTAAGACAAGTCAGTACGTAGCTCCAACTGATCGAAGCTAACCACATGACTTGGATCGTGCACGTATTTTTGAAGTTGTGAAACGTGAAAAACATCATGCACATCAGCTAAGACAGGAGGTAGTGCGATCCGATAAGCAACCGTCGCAACTCGCTCAATAATCTCGAAGGGGCCTACAAATCTCGGGCTCAACTTGCCTTTAACGCCGAACCGCATCACATCGCGCATGGACGTTACTTTCAGAAACACATGGTCCCCGATCAAGAACTCTAGCGGTCGTCGACGAAGATCTGCGTAGCTTTTTTGTCGACTTTGCGCGATACGGAGTCTATCTCGAATCAAGCGGACATTTTCGACGGCCTGCTCCACCAGTTCCGGTCCAAGCACTTGTCGCTCTCCGACTTCATCCCAGCATATCGGCGAACGACACTTCCTTCCGTAGAGTGCTTCGTATGGAGCCATCTGAATGCTCGACTGATAACTGTTGTTATACGCAAACTCTGCAAGCGGTAAATGCGTATCCCAACTAGTCTTTAGGTCGATCGTACACAGAAGCAACATATCTTCTAAGATCTGATTGACCCACTCCGTCTGACTGTCTGTTTGGGGATGGTACGTCGAACTAAAGTTCAGTTTGGTCACCATCGCCGCTTGGAGGCTCGTCCAGAAATGCGATAGGAATCGCCTGTCTCTGTCCGAAATTATTGAGGCCGGTACCCCGTGCAGTCGAACAATCTCATCGACGTAGATTTGTGCTAACCGATCGACGCTCCATCCTACTTTAATTGTGATGAAGTGAGCCGACTTGGTCAATCTATCAACAATGACCCAAATTGTGTCATTCTCCCGCGGCGTCTCTGAAAATCCCACAATAAAATACATCAAAATATTGTCCCACTTCTACTCGGGAATGGCGATGTTCTGCAGCTCTTCGCCTGGCCTTTGGTGTTCCGCCTTCACTTGTTGACACGCCATGCATTGTGATACGAACGTAGCTACGTCTTTCTTCATGCCGTGCCACCAAAAGCTTGTGTATAAGTCCTTTATACATCTTGGTTGTTCCAGGATGTAACGATTACTTCGCATAATGTGCCTCCGTCAGAATTTCTTTTCTGATTTCGGCAGGTTCAGGAATGCAAAGCCTTCCCTTCAGTCGCATCGTCCCGTCTCTGTCTTCCGCAAAGTCAGTCGCCCTTTCCGTTGAAATCAGCTCGCACATTTTCTTCAGGAATGAGTCGTCCTCCTGTGCGGTCTTTATCTTGCTAAGCAGGCTCGATCCTAACTTCAGCTGAGCTAGATACAGGTGTCGATACTAAATTTTGAGTTCGATACCCATCGCTTCAAGGTCTCATCGTATCTCCTTGTTTATGGCCAGTATTCCTATAAACATTCTGCTAAGTGTGTCGACCACCACGTTTCCCTTGCCCGGCGTATACTCGATCGTTAGCTCATAATCTTTTATGAGTTCGAGCCATCGTCGCTGTCGTAGGTTGAGTTCTCGTTGCGTAAACAAGTATTTCAGGCTTTTATGATCTGTGTAGATTCTGCACGCCACACCATAGAGGTAGTGCCGCCATAGCTTCAACGCAAACACGATCGCCGCCAATTCTAGGTCGTACGTCGGGTAGTTTTTCTCGTGCTGCTTCAACTGCCGTGAAGCATAGGAGATGACTTTGTCTCTCTGCATGAGTACGCACCCGAGGCCAGTTCCCGATACGTCGCTGAATATCTGAAAGCCTTCTGGACCGTCTGGAAGTGCAAGGATTGGAGCTGAGACGAGCCGTTGCTTCAACTCTTGAAAGTTGGATTCACAGTCGTCACTCCATTCAAATACTACTCCCTTTTGGGTGAGGCGAGTCAGAGGTGACGCTAGTTTTGAGAAGCTTCGTACGAATCTACGATAGTAGCCCGCTAAGCCCAGGAAACTCCGAATGTCGCTAGCCGAGGCAGGTCGTTTCCAATCCACCACTGCGTCAATCTTCTTTGGGTCCACCGCGACACCTTCGGCAGAGATTACGTGCCCGAGGAATGTCACGCTACTCATCCAGAACTCGTACTTACTCTGCTTGGCGTATAATTTGTTTTCACGCAGAATCTGCAGTACCGACTTCAAGTGTTCTACGTGCTCTTCTCGGTCCCTTGAGTAGATAAGGATATCGTCGATGAACACGACTACAAATTTATCAATTTGAGGTCAAAAGACTCGGTTCATTAGATCCATGAAAGCGGCTAGGGCATTCGTCAAACCGAACGGCATGACGAGGAATTCGTAATGACCATATCGAGTGCGGAAGACATACTTCGATACGTCGTCGGACTTGATCTTCAATTGATGATAGCCTGAATGAAGATTGATTTTTGAAAATACTGACGCACCTTGCAGTTGGTCAAATAAGTCGTCGATTCTTTACAAAGGATACTTGTTTCGTACGGTCGCCTTGTTGAGTTCCCGATAGTCGATGCATAGCCGCAACGACCCATCCTTCTTCTTCACGAATAGTACGGGAGCTCCCCACGGAGAGACGCTAGGGCGAATAAATCTGCGGTCTAGTAACTCTTGTAATTGCACCTTCAGCTCCTTCAGTTCTGCTGGAGCCATTCGGTAAGGCACCTTTGATATCGGCCGTGTATCCGGAAAGGTGTCGACACTGAATTCAATTTCTCGATCCGACGGCATCCCGGGCATCTCGTCAGAAAAAATGTCGAAAAAATCTGCCATAACATCAGTCTGCATTGTGTTTGTATTATCCGTCCGCGTGTCTCGAACTGATGCCAAGTATCCCGCACAGCCGGAACGCGGCATACGCCTCGCCGAGATTGCCGATACCATCATCGCCGTCTTCGAGGCCGTACCGTACGAATATGAGAACTTTGTCTCGCCAGGAAGACGAAACACCACTCTCTTCTCCGCGTACTCGATCGTTGCACGACAAGCGCCCAACCAATCTATGCCCAGGATTATGTCGTAATCTTTGATGTCTAGCACGACGGCATCCAAGGATAGATATCTTCTCCCGACGTAAATATGGCCATCCCTATAAATAAAGTTCGCAGGCATATCGACTCCCGATGGAGTGCTAACGCTAGTATTTATATCTAGTGATTGCATGGTTATTTTATTTTCTTTCGCATAATCAGCAGATATAAAGCTATGCGTCGTACCCGAATCGAATAGTACTCGAGCAGGTATATCTTTGTAGAGTAATATACCTGTTACAACCGTATCGGACGCAAACACCTCGTCCCGAGTTAAGGCATAAACTCGGCCTTGAGCTCCGTGGCATTGATTCTGCGGGTTCACAGGCACCGCATTTGTGCCTTGTAGTATAGGCGCTTTATATGGATTCGGAGTGTTCCTTGGTGGGTTGTGTTGATTCGGCTTCCCTGCCTGACAGTATTGACTGAAGTGGCCTAGCTCGCCACACTTGAAGCAGGTTCTCAATCTACAATCGGGTGCTCGGTGCCCACGCTTGCCGTATCTATTGTAATTTACTGCGGCAAAGTGACCACGATTCTCAGACATGTTTGGGCGCTTTTGTACTCCCGATCCCCCAGCGTCATTAGGACGCTTGTTGAAGTTGTTGCGAATGATAGACACGGCCCTTTGTGACATACGGCCAAAGATCCGCTCACTATCAAGTGCGACTTCGTAGGATTCACGATAAGTTTGGCATCGTTGGTTCATGACGTCCCTACGCAATTCGTCGTTGAGGCCTTGCTGAAAACGCTCGTACCATTCTTCTTGGTTGGGCAGGAAGGCACCGAAAAATTTTATAAGTTTCGAGAAGCTTGCATCATAATCTTCAACAGTCATATTCCCCTGCTTCAACATCATGAACTCATCCCCCTTCTGTCGATGGATGGCGCGAGGAACGTACTGCTCAAGGAAGGCTGTCTTGAATATTTCCCAAGAAATCTTTTTGTTGGAATCAGTTTCACAGATCTTTTGTTTCTTCGCCGCCCACCAGTCGTGTACTATTAGTTGTAACTGCAGCACCGCACAGGCCACCCTCTGGGACCCTTCGATGCAGAGAAGATCGAACAAGTTCTCAATCTCTGCGAGCCATTCTACTATCACGTCGGGCTCTGCTCGGCCGTTGAACTTCGGCGGGTTCATTTTTCGAAACTCCTTCACTTTGAGCATGGAAGGAGAGTTTATCATTTGCGATGGGACTTCTTCCTTCTCGTCTTCTTCTTGATCACCGTGCTTTCCTTCGGGTACCGCGTCCGTCGCCTTGGTATCGCCCGCCATCCTGCTCACTATCTGAGTCAGGACGGTCATCTGCTTCTGCTGCGCATCAAATTGGGCTTTGAATTGCATCTGAAGTTGTTGCTGCTGCAGTTCCATCAACTGTAGCATCTTCTCCATAGTCGTCTCGCGAGGGCCAGTACTTTTTGTGCTCGACGTACTATCCACGGTTTGGGTTGTTGTGCCGGGGATTTTCTTATCTCGCTTAGTCATTCCTACAAACAGTATAAACCCGTTAGTATTTTTCAAAAATATCTACGGGCTTACCTGTATGGAACTTATATTTCACGCAGTGCCGACAAGCATTCAATCGAGCCATCGCAACGGACATTCCAACAATGAAACATCTTTCGAAAATCTGAGGAAACGTAATTGTGCTCTGATACCAATTTGTCACGCCCCGAGTCGGCAACGTTCGTCCCCGATGTTATTTTGCCGATTCGATCGTCCTCGCTAAGGCGTGATGCCGTACGAGTCTGGAGTTGCACTTATACAAGGCAAGAACGTTACGTTGAATTGTATATTAATACGCCAAGTTGAAACTTCACAAATGTAAGCCCCCTGAATTTCAGGGTTTATTTTTATTTTTCTGAATGAATTATTTTTGATAAATATATTATTATTTAATTGTTTGTGATCATTAATGTTCCTTCCCGTGACTTTGACTTCTGGAGCGTCAGGGATGCCAATCTCTGTAAACTCTCTTCATGAGTTTTGAAGTAGACATGATTATCTTCGTTTTGATATATCATGTCCCATTTGAACTCGTTTCCTTGTGCTCTTTTTGTATCGCACAACTTCGGGTCAACTTAGACCAATTAATCGTTGAATAATTATTTCCACTTTTATCTTTGATCATCGTTTACACGTTACCGTGACTTTTAATTTAGGAGCACCAGACCAATCGTTTTCTCAGAACCAACTTCTCATGAATGATCTACTCGAGACGCTTGTAGGTCCTAAAAATTAAGTTGCATTCATCAAAAAAGCAATGAAAATCAAATTGTGCATCCTTCAAATGAATTGCACAGGAGACAAATTGCGCAACAACTCAACTGCGCAAGCTAAACTGCACACTCATCCAAGTGCGCTAGCTGACGTGGCCGCATCATCATTATCTGACAGAGAATCAGATCTTCTGACAGCTGACAGCCCGAAGAACGAGGAAACTGTTCGTTTCTCGTGCAGCACAGCGCTCGAGGACAGCTGTATAGCCAGTGCAAGCTATCAGCCCAATCGAAGTGCAGTCTGCCAGATTCCCTGCAACGCGGTTCAATCCCAGCGCAGTCTGAAGCTAGCGCAGTTCATGTGGCACAGTCCATCAAGAAAACTGACATTTTGTACGTGGCATACATGCCATCAATTGCTCACCACGTGGCAACCGTCTGTACACGATCATGCGTATTTCAATCAAATAATGCCACGTGCCTCATACAGTTGGCCCACGATCAAGTAACTTCCAGCGCAGTTTGCTGCGTGCACAGTCCAATGTTTGTGCAATCCATCCTGCGCAATCCAGAATAACTAAAAATTAGTTATTTCCAAAACTCAATAAATAGGGTTTCAAGTCCTTCATCAGGGAGATCAGATCAGAAAAATCAGAATTAAGAGCAGAGAAATCAGGAGTTCTTGCCCAAGTGTTGATGCATTCTTCAGAGGCTACCGCCTTCAACTTCAGAGGCTATCGTCTTCAAAGTTTACAGCGTCCAAGGGATAAAGCGATCGTCTTCAGATCGGATTCCTAAAGTTGTACTTTCCCAGAATTCAATTGTAATCTTCTTACAAAGTTTGTGAAATAAAGAACAACTTTTGTTTTTACAAACAAAATGGCGACTCTGCTGGGGACATCTTTCTCCTCCGACGAGGAAGTGACAACTCAATGTGACGTTGCGTCTATCGGAAAGACGCAGAAGACGCTGGTTGTAAAGGTCAACCAGACGGCCTACGAAGCGATGATCAACTCCGGGACTACTCGTCGCACTGCAACCTCTTCCAAGAGCAAGGTTCGTTCTGTGTGGACTCGAAAATCCTCTGCACAGTTCTCTGTGCAATCATCTGCGCAGTCTGCTGTCTCTGCTCCTAAAACTGCTGCGCAGTCTGCTGTCTCTGCTCCCAAAACTGTTGTACAGTCTGTTGCCTCTACTGCTCATGCACAGTATACTGCTCCGCTTGTCAGTGCATAAACTACTTCCTATGCTGCTCTGGCAAAGTGCAAGACTCCTCTTCCACTGGCGCAGTTGGCTGTAACTCTTCCTGCGCAGTCCACCACTCCAACAACCAGAGTACAACTCAAGCACTCTGAAGTCAAGACTCCTGCTGTGCAAGCTGCTGTGTCTGTGGCCAAAAGGCCATCTGTCAAAGCTTCTCATACGCAACCAGCCAATGCGCCAACAGCCACTTCAACCCCTGCACAAACTGTGCCAGCGCAGTCTAAGAGGGACAACCCTTTGGCTAA
Source organism: Iris pallida (assembly GCA_029216955.1). Classification (NCBI taxonomy): domain Eukaryota; kingdom Viridiplantae; phylum Streptophyta; class Magnoliopsida; order Asparagales; family Iridaceae; genus Iris; species Iris pallida. The sequence continues at coordinate 26,610,571 of JANAVB010042420.1, read as the reverse complement.
TCTCCATTCTTCTCACAGCAAGGGGAAAAACTCTGCTCCTCTTCCCAGGCACCCTGTTGCTCTAGCGCAATCCACTGGGGGTAGTCTGCTGACTATTCCTCCTCCTCTTCACAACAAAGGAAAAGGCCCGTTGGTTTTTTCTCAAACTTCCTTGTTCCACGACTTGGAAAACAACAGAGGGAAATGCTCTTTAGCTAACCTTTCCTCACAAAACAAAGGAAAAGGCCCTTTGGTCTTTTCTCAGTCTTTCTCGGTTTTTACCTCGGAAGATCAATCTGAACATGCTTCGGCACCAATCAGTACAAGAACTCTCTCAAACAAGAGATCTTCTCTTCTGGCCAGAGAGAAATGTACTTATCAAAGAGGTATTCTGCCTACTCCGGTAGCGGAATTCTAAGATCTTCCAACTCTCCAGAAATCTCGATCAAAGCAGGGCAAATTACTGGTGTCTCAGACAGAAACCCCTGGTGGTGAGTTTGCTGATCTACGAGTTTATCTCAATAGATCTCGGTCTACGTCAACTTCGATGAAACGCAAGCAGCCAATGCCGAAGACGAACCTGCATCAAAGGCAAACTGCCAGGATCAAAAATCCTGACACCTATGCTAATGAAGAGAGTACTTTCCTGTACACTCAAGGGACAAAACATCTGAAGAACCGGAACCATGTTCCGAATGTTGTCAAAGAACATATCCCTCAAACTTCTTCTCGTCCCGTCGTTGTTCTTGACCTCCGAGAGCACCTCAGACAAAAGTGGGACAACATCTCAACACCTCCAGTTCAACCACTTGAACACCATTGTAATCACAAGGTTATCATCCAGTGCTGTTGCCAGACAATAAAATGATCTGTCTTCGATCGTTTGAATTTTGCAAACTCTGAACCAATGTCGGACGACGAAGACGAAGTATTGTATGCTTCCGTTAACATGGCCTCCCGAGATAATGGGGGTAGAAAATGTCAAGCCCTGCTCCCGTAGGAGCGATCGTCCTCGCTAAGGCGTGATGCCGTACGAGCCTAGATTGCGCTCGTGCAAGACGGGTTCCATAACGGCCGATTTTAGCAGCTGCGATGGGGTCGTCGCACAGAAGTCCCAAGCAGAGACATTGAATAATAGCAGCAGAAATTAAGAACAAACACAAGTTATTCAACAAGCTCTTTATTGATATTGAAAAAATGGTTACATTGGGGGCACAAGGCCAAATTACAAGTCTCTTATGCTCACTTTTCTCTCTTTTACAAGTCACTCTGCTCTCTCTCTCATCTCTCGATTACAATGCTTAAGCCAGCAGAAGCTTCGGAAGGCGATGTCCATACATTATGTCCTGTATAAGTCTTTACTCCATACGGCCGTACGCTTCGAATCGTCATGGAACTTCGTGCCTCGACGCATCCAAGCGAGCTCCGCGCCACGAGCTTCTACCTGTGCCTGCACATGTAAACTATGTGGGTGTCAGTACTCAACTGTACTGGTGGAATGAGCTCCTCGCCCACCCATACAAAACCCGCACGTTATTTTACTTTGTGCAACATGGTCCCTTTTTATCAATTGTCTTTCTAGTCTTGCCTTAGGATCAGTTTTACGACCGACGCCTTGCTGATTTTGTGTCTTTAGACCATTTCGTGCTTGCAACGAATGTTAACTCAATACCTTGCCTCAAGACCCTTCTCGTGCCAACAACGTTAACCTATCGAGTCGTGTTTGCCTTACGGCTTAAAATCAGAGACGCAACTACGCGATCAAGCTCCATTTTCCATGTGACCGTGCTACAAACCCTTGCTGAGGCCGTGCCTCGCAATTCAGTGAGACTTAACCATATCGCCGCCTCGTGGTCCATGCCGCCTAGCGGCCCTTGCTACTTTGACCACCAACTGACCCAATCAAGACTTGTGAATGTTAGTGTCACTCAACCAACTTTGCCTTGCGGCGGTTTCCCGACTTAAACTCAAATAACTCAACCAACTTAAGCAACTTATATGCTGACAACTCAAGACTTGACGCCACATCTCGTGCCGAAGCACGACGCCTATGTTGAAACCCAATCTTAGGCCCAAACTTTGTGTTCTAATTGTACACACCTACAATTCAACTCAATCCAGAGGCATATACGCGGTTAGCCGCTATTTGCCGACATCTATATGAACTTGGCCACTGGCATCACAAGCTATACCTTGACGTATAGTTTTGTTAATCGGGATTCTTTCGACGCAAGTAGCTAGCCCCGTCGTAAGTTCCCGCTTAACCTGTGCCAAAACCTTACGTACGACTATACCCTGTTCCCTCCTAGGCCGAGTCGGCCCCATGGCCCAGGGTTACCGCTCGAGGGTTCATCGCCCTTGTCGACAAGTTGTCAAATGACCATGCAAGACTCGACACAAACTGATGTCTCACACAGTCATTCATCTACCAAAACCAAGACTTCTATCCTTGAGACCCCTCGACGACCCACGGTCGCGAGCATTCCTTTCCTTGAGACCCCTCGACGACCCACGGTCACGAGCATTTCCTTCCTTGTTACCCTATCATTTGGTTCAACTCATGAATGCCTATTTGATTGTCCTTTCTCAAAACTTACTTTGAATCAATTGTGATCCTGCCTTAACACTAGGTCCGTACACCGTACCTCAAACCGACTTTCGATCTACGCGACGCTATCGCCCAAGTCATACTTTATATGACGGGCCTTGGGATCGTGGGACTATTTAACTTGACAACCGCAGAATGAGCGGGCTGGCACTTGGAATGACTTAGGTCGACCGACATAACTTTGCCCAATCTTACTCAAGCCTACAACTTAACGAGCAAAGGCAGCGTCAAGTCTTGCCTCGATGGAATGTGCCGTGCACGCGTTCAACTTTGAACGACCAAGTTATTTGGGTGCCTAGACTTATGGCATAAGCTGTGCAACGCAACTTAACTCATGGAACAAGCCAAGGCTATGCCAAGCCTTGGACGACAGGACCGTACATGCTTTATGAAGCATTCATACGGGCGATGCCTATAACTTAGGCTATGTTCATAACTTCGCCAACTCAACCAACTTTCCTTCTCCCAAGCCACGGGACGAAGGATCGAGTGTCATTTTCAAAGCACGCCGTGCACCAACTCTAAGCCGACCGTTGGACCTTTCCATATTCTAACTCAATTCAACCCGTCGGAATTATTCCCTTTAGCTATGTGGATTCATCTCTTTTATTATTAAACCTACTTGTACAATTTGAAAACATGCGATTTATTATGTGAAGGCTAAGATGAGGTAAGTTCACCGAAACTACCCCACCTGAGCGAGCGGTCGCCTCGATCGAACGATGTCTCCGAGTAGCCGTTGCAAGGCTAAGTCTGAACGCCGTCGGCGTTTCTATTCCTCCGATTGACTGAGCGGGATGAGGCACTACATCATACACCACTAAGAAAAAGTTTTGTCCTCGAAACTAACTGAGTACTTACTTATTGACCTATCACTTTACTCAACATTCACGAACTCTCGCACACACTATGCCTATACATTTCTCAAATCCGAGCCACGCTCATGCTACCCTCAATCCTTTCTTTAAAACTTACGATCTCAAAATCTTCGACACTTTCATGTTCCTCAAGCCTAACTTATGTCACGCCCCGCTTCCGTAGGAGCGATCGTCCTCGCTAAGGCGTGATGCCGCACGAGCCTAGATTGCGCTCGTACAAGACGGGTTCCATAATGGCCGATTTCAGCAGCTGCGACGGGGTCGTCGCACAGAAGTCCCAATCAGAGATATTGAATAATAGCAGCGGAAATTAAGAACCAACACAAGTTATTCAACAAGCTCTTTATTGATATTGAAACAACGGTTACATTGGGGGAACAAGGCCAAATTACAAGTCTCTCATGCTCACTTTTCTCTCTTTTACAAGTCACTCTGCTCTCTCTCTCATCTCTCGATTACAATGCTTGAGCCAGCGGAAGCTTCGGAAGGCGATGTCCATACATTATGTCCTGTATAAGTCTTTACTCCATACGGCCGTACGCTTCGAATCGCCAAGGAACTTCGTGCCTTGACGCATCCAAACGAGCTCCGCGCCACGAGCTTCTACCTGTGCCTGCACATGTAAACTATGTGGGTGTCAGTACTCAACTGTACTGGTAGAATGAGCTCTTCGCCCACCCATACAAAATCCGCACGTTATTTTACTTTGTGAAACATGATCCCTTTTTATCAATTGTCTTTCTAGTCTTGCCTTAGGATCAGTTTTACGACCGACGCCTTGCTGATTTTGTGTCTTTAGACCATCTCGTACTTGCAACGAATGTTAACTCAATATCTTGCCTCAAGACCCTTCTCGTGCCAACAATGTTAACCTATCGAGTCGTGTTTATCTTACGACTTAAAATCAGAGACGCAACTACGCGATCAAGCTCCATTTTCCGTGTGACCGTGCTACAAACCCTTGCTGAGGCCGTGCCTCGCAATTCAGTGAGACTTAACCATATCATCGCCGCGCGGCCCATGCCGCCTAGCGGCCCTTGCTACTTTGACCACCAACTGACCCAATCAAGACTTGTGAATGTTAGTGTCACTCAACCAACTTTGCTTTGCGGCGGTTTCTCGACTTAAACTCAAACAACTCAACCAACTTAAGCAACTTATATGCCGACAACTCAAGACTTGATGCCACATCTCGTGCCGAAGCACGACGCCTATGTTGAAACCCAATCTTAGGCCCAAACTTTGTGTTCTAATTGTACACACCTACAACTTAACTCAATCAAAAGACATACACACGGTTAGCCGCTATTTGCTGACATCTATATGAACTTGGCCACTAGCATCACAAGCTATACCTTGACGTATAGTTTTGTTAATCGGAATCCTTTCGACGCAAGTAGCTAGCCCCGTCGCAAGTCCCCGCTTAACCTGTGCCAAAACCTTACGTACGACTATACCCTGTTCCCTCCTAGGCCGAGTCGGCCCCATGGCCCAGGGTTACCGTTCGAGGGTTCATCGTCCTTGTCGACAAGTTGTCAAATGACCATGCAAGACTCGACCCAAACTGACGTCTCACACAGTCATTCCTCTACCAAAACCAAGACTTCTATCCTTGAGACCCCTCGACGACCCACGATCGCGAGCATTCCTTTCCTTGAGACCCCTCGACGACCCACGGTCGCGAGCATTTCCTTCCTTGTTACCCTATCATTTGGTTCAACTCATGAATGCCTATTTGATAGTCCTTTTTCAAAACTCACTTTGAATCAATTGTGATCCTGCCTTAACACTAGGTTCGTGTACCGTGCCTCAAACCGACTTTCGATCTACGTGTCACGACCCGCACCCTAGAGTAAGGGCACGAGAAGTGGGTACGTCCAGCCTACGCCGCAGTGTCGGCGGTAGAACGCTGTCCTAGGTTACTATCTAATCAACAACTCACGCAATTATATAATGTACTTGTCAAATCTCAACTCCGAACGGAGGACAAGTATAGATATAATGAATCTCAATCACAGTCTAAGAACGATAAGATAACACAGAAGTTTATAACTAAAGACTAACAACAACATTTATAAACTACTAAATAATAATATCTTAAACAAACTCAAATACAAACTCGTATCTCAAGTTATTACAATTTAAATTCTAAAACATGAAAACTAAACCAAGTCTACTAGCTAGTCTCCCGATCACTCCTGAGTGTCGGGGCCATAGGTAGCTAAGTCATCTCCTGCTCCAAGGCAAGTAGGGCAAATGTCCTCAGGGCAGTCATCTGTAATATTTTCAACAGGTCCAGTCAGGACAGGAACGAGTACAAATCATCAAGAAATTTCAAGTAAATAACAAAGAACTATAAAGCAGTTATAGACAGTTTTATTTATGAATATGGTAGTTTATATACAGGTGATGATATATAGAAACAGTTAAGATACAAGGGAAGTAAGGTAAGTAAAACAAGAGAAGAATCATAGCAATAAAGACTGTAAATAGAAACTAGCTGAACTGGAGCAACATGATATAAGTCCAGAATATAAATGTAACAAGTGCAAACCCAAGTAAATCCAGACAACATAAATCTGATACCAGATGATTCCAGTACAAACAGGTGAAACATAAATCCAGACAACATAAATCCAACACTCGATAACAAAACCCAATCTAATCTTGCAAAACCAACTTAGCAGTGACTAACACAATGTGCATGGGTGAAACATAGCAATTTTGACATTAAAAATCTGTTAGAAAGGGATTTAGAGTTCAGGAATTTCAACAGTGTATCAGGGAATGCATACCTACAGTTCATCATCCAAACTTAATTCGAAAACCTAAATTAAACCATAGAATTTTACAAACAGGTGCATAGATGTGTTCTCCTTGTGTCATGTGTCTAGGAGATGCCATTCGTGTCCATAAATGGGACACGAATGTGTCCAAATAATTTAAATACCCAAAACACTGAACTGTCACAGCAGTGTCGTACGGCGAGGACAGAGCCTCGTGCTCACGACACAGAGGGACACGCGTCTCGTGCTCGTGTCTGTGGGTTCGCCTAGGATAGGTCTACACCCCAGACACAGCACGATTTGTCCTAGTTGTGTCACACGCGAATACGAACCCCGTATCAGAGGGGATTCTCCGCGCGTGCACAGCTAGTGCAAAACCCGTGCACGAGTTCTAGCACCTTCGACACGACACAAGGGCAGCTCAAACTTGACACGTGTGGTGTAAGACACTGCCCCGAGGTTCTGACCAAAAATGGTGGTGTCTCGTGTTGTGTCCAGTGAGAACTGGACACGGGGTAGCAGGACAGTGTGTGTGGGTGTGCACAGCGTGTTCGTGTCCAATTTGGACACGGATACGACACAATTTTGTGCTCAGTCCTAGGGTTTTGTGATCTACACCTAAAAACCTATTTTTCTATTCAATTAGTTTTTGAAAATAACACCTTTTAATTCTCACAAGCATTTCAACAAACACGTTATTAAAAATACCGATACGTGTCTGATACGGACACGAAATAGACACGAACTCCTACCAAACTTGGGCTATACTTAGGGGGACCCTAATTGAATGCATCTATGCAGAAAAATCATGATTTCAATGGGTGTAGATAGGTTTACCTATTGAGAGCTAGAATCTCAATGTAAAGAGCCTCAAATCGACGTCTTCCTCGATTTTCTCCGGTTCAACCATCCTCGAACCTTGCTAGCAAGCCCCCACAAGTATCCTCTACTGTAGGGGATGATGATGCAATTGATTTGACTCAATTTGGGCTCAATTTGGATTAATAGGGAGAGTTTTTGGGAAGAACAAGTAGGGCTTCTTCTAGGTTTTCTAAAGGAGGCAATTATTTCTTAAGTGTGATACTTATAGGAGGGAGGGGGCTTGTATGGCTGTTGAAAACCTTAGGGTTAGGGTTTTAGATGAGTGGTTGAGGTTCCTCCACCCAATTTTCAAGCTTCCTATTGGTCCAAGGCTCCTTTTCACAAATATCTTAAAAAGAAATATCTTTCCTAATAATATCTAGATATTACTAACCTTGGCACTTAGTTGGAATGTTCTAACCCTAATTTTAACCTCATGACTAATCTAGGTTAGGTTAACTTCTAGGTTAAGGCTTCACTAAAAGACTAGCACAATATTTAATTAATATAAATTATAAATTCACAAAATTGTCAAAATGACCAAAATACCCTTAGGCTAAAAATTGGGAATATGAAATTCTAATCACGTGACTAGGCTCCCATGGTCATGGTTAGTCTCTAGGCTTAGTAATACTAGGGTTTAACTAGTTAACCATCAAAATCACCAATCAACATTTTAAATAGTTTTAAATTAATTAAAAATCACCAAAAATCACAATATGATTTAAATATGATTATTATCACAAAATTTCAAATTTACCCTCATCTGGAAAATTGGGTATTACAAGTCTACCCCCCTTAGAAGAATTTCGTCCTCGAAATTTAAGATGATCGTACTCCTCCTAGGTCAAAGCCCCAATCAAACAAGGTCGAAATATAATATGCAATCATAGTTCTACTGGTCGTGATTCCACAGTCTCGAACAGGATAACTATGCTATCTAGCATATCACAAACACATCCTGGCAGGTACTAATGGAAATCACACATGAAGGTGAAAGAAGGACAAGAAAGACAGACCTGCTAACCCGTCACCCATAGCGTCGGTCTACTCGACTGTCAGCACAAAAGCCCTGCCCCTCTGGGGTATATCCCTCTGATGGTGCGGGGCACGGTGCTGAGCTATAGGTGGCCTAGCTCCCTCTATATAATCCACGATACTCAAGTATCATCCACACTGATATTCTATTCCATCATACTAGGGCACCATCTATATGGTATCTATTCTAAAATCTGATAATCATACCCGTATATCCAGAACCCTATTATCAGAATCCTCGTTACGTCAGTAAGTACTACAGTGATAATCCATAGAGTCTGCGACTAAGGTACATACCTCTAGAATCATGGTATTTAAAATTTTCGCATTGCCGCTAGCTTGGCTGCAAAAACCTTAAATTCCCACACCCGAGAAATACAACCAAAATTAGACTCTATCTCATCGCCAAACCAGCTAATATGGCTACTCTAGATTCTATGATGACTGAGGCAACTTAGTCCATAATGTTATCTTGGTAGAAATCAAGTCAATAATGAATACCAAGAATCAAATTCAACGATGAACAAGGAAGTAGACAGAAACTGTCGGAATCGAATTTCGAGATAGTTTATAACGAGATTCTCAAGGGTCATCCCAGGAATCTTCTCAAGTAGTCCTAACTGTGATTGAGTACTCTCTCAACTAAAGCCTATTCTTTAGTTCCTATCGTAGGCTGTAGTGATACTCTAGTTCGAATACCACTACATAAACTCGACCTGCATGGGCCACCACTAAAAATGTGTCACGACCCGTACCCTAGAGTAAGGGCACGAGAAGTGGGTACGTCCAGCCTACGCCGCAGTGTCGGCGGTAGAACGCTGTCCTAGGTTACTATCTAATCAACAACTCACGCAATTATATAATGTACTTGTCAAATCTCAACTTCGAACGGAGGACAAGTATGTTTGCCATTCAAATTCTTTGATTGTAAATTTTAATACAAACAGAACAGTATTACAATATAGGACTTAGACGTAGTCCTAGGAGTACACTTTTGTTTAATCTGGGTTCCTTGTGCCGATGGAGTGAGTGGTAATACGTTGACTCCGTTGACGATCTGACGACGGTTATCGGTTCTCTGAAGGTCTGGATTGCTCTGGGTGCTGGAGCTTGCTGAGAGGAGGAAGACGTTGAGTGTCTGTATCTGCCTCTCTGGTGGTACAAAGTCTCTGTCTGTTCGTTGTGGAGGTTGATATGTGTGCACGTAGTTAGGTCCGTCCGGAAGAATGAAATGATCCCTCTATTTATAGTTTTGCAGGCTGGCTGCTCATACGCGCATGTAGGATGCGCCTGTACGCGGGGATGCCATGTGTTGATTGCTGATGGAGGCGTATGGACGATGTGCCCTGATCGAGGGGTTGACTTCTTCATGTTGCTGTTGTGAGCCGGCACGTAGCAGAGAAGAAGATCTTTCTATTGTTGAGATCTTGGATGAGTTGAGTCAAAGGACACGTGTCATCGACCCATGGCTCGGAGATCTCGGATTTGGTGGGGAATGATCTGGTAGGATGCGCTTAGGATTGGGCGCATGAGGAGACTTTGGCTCGTAACCTTTAGAAGTTACGAACCATTCTGGGCGCATGGCTTTCGAGGCACATGCAGAGCTTCAGTAGTGACTTTACTCCTGTCTTTTGGGATCAGGAAGAAGTCTGAGGCGCATGGCTTTTGAGGCGCATGCAGAGCTTTAATGGTGACTTTCCTTCTGTCTTTAGGGATCAGTAAAAAGTCTGAGACGCATGGCTTTTGAGGCGCATGCGGATTTGGGCGCATGGCTGCAGAGGCGCATACGAGATGGTTGGGTGGCCACGTGGCTAGCCGTCGGAGGGAAGTAATGATGATGCTGACGTTGGCGATGCTTCGTACTAGCCGTCTGAAAAAGCTGCCGACTGTTCAGACTTCGGGAGGCGTACTGCCAACTCTGTCAGTTCAGCATTTAATGTTTGTGACATTCGATGGACAGCTGAGTGGGCGCGTCGGTTAGCGTTCTACTAGGCGTATGGGGACGCATGGGGGCGCATCCTCTGTGATGCGCTTGATGCTGAAGGGCGCGTCTATGTGATGTGCGGTCTGGCCGGCACATCCGCTTCGTGACACGTCTTTAATGGTGCAACTGTTACGTTCTTCGAGTGCTTTAAATAGCCGTTTTGACTTGGCTGAATTCGAAGCGTCTGGTTCATCCATTTAATGCAAATTTATTGCACAGAATTCGGAGAGCCATCCACTTGACGCATGGGTTTGATTTGCCCGGCCTATAAATAGTAGCATGGAGAGAAGGTTTGCTTCTCGTTCTCTCACGTCTTTCCGACATGAACTTGTGTACTCGAATGCATTCTGTTGACGAGATGCTTCCGAGAGTGAAGATGCGACGCAATGTCTTCGTTGATGCACTTGAAGGTGACTGTTACATCCAAAAGTCGGAGTCGAGGGCTTCCGAGGCAGGCGGAAGGTGCCTGTTGCATCCAAAGATAGGGATGCTCGAGCCACGTCTTCGTTGTGCAGGAAGAGCCGTAGATCGGAATGGCGGTGCTGCGGCTTTGGTGGCTCTTTCTTCCTTCAAAATTGGTGTAGCCCATTCTGGTTGTGTTGAAAGCTGCTCCTTTGGCCGCGGTTTCGGTGTTTGGAGGCTTTTTTCGAAGCCTCCCCTGGCCACAGGTTGGCTTGTGGTTCTTTTCCCTTCCTTGGCTAGAGGGTTGATTGCCACCCTCGTTCTGCTCAATAAATGCTTCGTTAGTCGAAGCATTTAGACGGCGGTGAGCCTGACTGGAAGAGCGGCACATAACTGGGCTGCTGAAGGGATGCACATAACTGAGCTGCTGAAAAGGATGCGCCTTGCTAAGGACGCATGGTGGGATGCGCCTGGCTGAGGGCGCATGTTGATTGCTGCGCCTACTTGAGGGCGCATGTTGGCTGCTGGCTGTAGGCTTAGGATCTTTTCTTTGTAGAAATTCTCCTTTGTACAGTCTTTCTTAGACATGTAATCGACTTTTATTTGTTGAATAAAAAGTCCTTTTTCAATGTCTATATTTGTTGCTTTTTGTGGTGAAGTACTTTGTCCAAGCTCTGGCGCATGTAGTCTGGCGCATAGACTTTCTGGTTCTAAAATTCCATGCTTCTACAAGTCCCCCTTCAAAGTTTTCAAAACTTTTGGATAAGTTTTGGAATACTTTGAATAAGAAGCATGGTAGTGGAGGCGCATAACCATCGGGGCGCATAGATACTCCGCGCATCAGTGATGGGGCGCATGCTCTGCTCAGTTAGTGCAAATGATGACGCCTCTGTAGGAACGAAATAGTAAAGCGTAATACTCTAGAGGGGGGTGAATAGAGTTGGCAGCGGAATAATGCTAATTAAAAAAGTTAGCAGCACAATCACAGAATATTAATCACAACTAAAATAAAGTAAAGGCAGAGTTAAGAGAGCAAACGCAAAGACAGCGATGTATACAGGTATCCCTCTATTGAGGACTAATCCAGTCGGTAGAACTCTTGCTACCAGTTGAATCCACTATTGGAAAAATCGCAAGTTTTCTTACGAAGTCCTTGCAACTTCTACAACGCGAGCTTTGATACGAAGAACTCGTCCAACTTCAAATGTGAAGAGGTATTTTTCAATCAAGCCTTCTGATTACAATCTCTCAGAAACTTCTAGACCGCACTGCACTGGCAAATCGACTAGAGGATTGTAATTGGCTTGGGATCTGAAATTGAAAGCTCTAGAAAAACTCTTTGGAAGACTGAAAGCTTTAGATAGAGAGAAGATTGAAAGTGAATGAGTGAGTTAAAATGATCGAAATCCTTCTCTATTTATAGGAATTCCAAAGGCAGACTTCTACAGAATTCGGACAAAATTCGGACAGAACTCTATGAGCAAATCTCGGTCAAATCCGCAACTGCAGGAGGACCAAGTAACAAGGATTCAAAAATCAAACGGCCATCAACCGAACTCTGGCCGAACTTTGGCCAAACTCGGTCCGAGTTCTGTCAGGGTTTAGTTAGGGTTTTAAAAAACTTTTTGGTGATTTTTGAAAACCTTTTTGAAAACCTTTTTGTAAACCTTTTTGAGAGAACATTTTAAAAACATTTTGAACTCATTTAAGGGTAGCCTATTTGCCAGTACGACTCGGTGTACAACATATTCCTAGACTCAAATAAAATAAAAAATACATTGCATAAGAAATTACAGACTCGAGTAGGCAAACAGATCTTCGGTCTTGAATTCAGTGGATAGCCATTCTTGATCATGTCCAAGAGTCCGAGATGTCCCGACTAGCTTCGTATATCCAGACAGAGTTTAATCAATTATGAAAATCAGGTTGACCATATGACCAAATGGGCCAACAATCTCTTCCATTTTGATAATTGACAAACTATGAATGATATAACATTAAGCTTGTTCAAAATATCAAAAAGTAGAAGTGTTCATATCCTGTATCTCAAAAAAAAATATTAGATCTTTAATTTTCTCCCCCTTTGTCACTTAGCAAAATAATTGCAAAAGATAAAGCTCCCCCGCAATCAATGCATAAGTAACAAACAGTGAGAAAACACATATAAAAGAAATAAGGCAGAAATAAAAGAGAAATGTCACAGGCATGTATTGTCTAAAAAATAATCATTACATGCATGTAATTTCACAGGCAGCTATAAAGAATGTAGCAATATAATGAGATAGTGCTATCATAAACTGAAACTGAAACAAAGTGCTGAAATAAACTGGAATGCCATAAACTGAGGCATAATAAACATGTCCATGAAAATAAAAGAGTACTGAAGCAAATTAGAAAGTGCTAATAATCAAAAAGTACTGATAATAACTTGGAATGTCGGAGCATTTCCAAGTGCACAATAAAATATCACTCAAAATCATATAGTCACATCTCCTCATCATCATTCTCATCATCATCATCATCAGTATGATGACCAGCAGCTCATTTCAAGTATTTAATTCAAAGATTAGTTATTTTAGCCTTCAATTAATATAATTAATATTATTTTATAAATTAAATGTCGTTACACAGCGACTGTCTCAGATTAGCTGTAGGAGTATTGTCCCAGCTGGCGAAGGTTCACCGGAGAACTCTTAAGTACCGCTTCGCTTCAACCGTAGTTGTGGTGACAGACAGACTCTTTATTGGCTTGTCTCTAACACAGTTTTTGCGTATTGAGATATAATCATAAAACAAAATTAATTAATATTATTGACGTCCAAAATTCCTAATTCTCGACGTAAATAATTGAAATGATCTTCCGCTAGAGGTTTAGTGAAGATGTCAGCTAGTTGATTTTCAGTATCTATGTACACAAGGTTTATATCTCTATTTTGATGATGATCTCTAAGAAAGTGATGTCGAATCTCGATATGTTTAGTACGAGAGTGACATACTGGATTCTTAGTCAAATTAATAGTGCTCGTGTTATCACAGAAAATAGGAATATGTGTGTAAAATAAATCATAGTCTTCTAGGGTTTGTTTCATCCATAAAATCTGAGCACAACAACGTCCTGCGGCGATGTACTCAGCCTCTGTTGTTGATAGGGCTACAGAATTTTGCTTTTTACTAAACCATGAGACTAAAGCCTTGCCTAAGAAATGACATGTGCCACTGGTACTTTTTCTATCAACTTTGCATCCAGCAAAATCTGTATCCGAATAACCAATAAGGTCAAAGGACTTAGTTTTGGGATACCACAAACCAACAGAAGAAGTGCCCTTAAGGTATCGAAAGATACGCTTAACTGCGGACAGATGTGATTCCTTTGGGTTAGTTTGAAAAGGTGCACACAGGCAAACACTAAACATTATATATGGACGACTAGCAGTTAAATAAAGTAAACTACCAATCATACCTCGATACTTACGTGTGTCGACTGGCTTGCCTTGTTCATCTGAATCAAGCTTTGTTGAAGTTGCCATTGGAGTGCCAATAGGTTTGACATTGTCCAGATCAAACTTCTTTAGCAGATCTTTTGTGTACTTGGTTGATTTATAAATGTCCCATTATCAGTTTGTTTGATTTACAATCCGAGAAAGAATTTCAGCTCTCCCATCATGCTCATCTCAAACTTATTCTGCATACACTTAGAAAATTCTTGACACAGAGATTCATCAGTAGATCCAAATATAATGTCATCAACATAGATTTAAATTAAAAGAAGTTTGCCATTAAAAGACTTAATAAACAGTGTAGTGTCAACCTTGCCTTTTGAAAAACCGTTGTCAAGTAGAAAAGAGCTTAGACGATCATACCAAGCACGAGGGGCTTGTTTTAAACCGTATAAGGCTTTCTTCAACTTGAAAACATGATCAGGGTTTTTAAATTCCGTGAAACCTGGAGGTTGTGCTACAAAAACTTCTTCTTTTATAAAACTATTTGAAAAAGCACACTTGACATCCATTTGAAATAGTTTGAAATTATGAAAACATGCAAATGCACATAACATGCGAATGGATTCTAATCTCGCAACTGGGGCATAAGTCTCATCGTAGTCGATACCTTCTTCTTGATTGTATCCTTGAGCTACGAGTCGAGCCTTATTACGAGTCACTAAACCATTCTCATTTAGTTTATTTCGGAATACCCAACGGGTGCCAATGACCGGATGATCAATAGGCCTGGGAACAAGTTCCCAAACTTGATTTCGTTAAAATTGGTTTAATTCCTCTTGCATAGCATCTATCCAAAAACTATCACTATATGCTTCATCAATAGTTTTGGGTTCTAGCTGTGAAATAAATGCAACACTAGAAACAATATCTCTACTGGATGTACGAGTACTTACACCTTTGGTAATATCACTAATTACCAAATCTTTTGGATGATCAGCTGTAAATTTTAACCTTTTCGGTAGATTCTGAAGGTAGCTGGTTCCTGGATCTTCTCTAGGAGGTTCAGCTAGTGCAGAGCTTGGTTGAGGATCAGCTGATGTTGAGCTTGATGCAGGCAGATCTTCATCACTGTCATCGATAGTCATTTGATTTAGTTCATCAAAAGTGACGTTGATTGACTCTTCGATGATCATGGTTCGTTTGTTGAAGACTCTGTATCCTTTGCTCTTGGCCGCATAACCTAAAAATATACCTTCATCGGCCTTTTCATCAAATTTTCCCAAATTATCTTTTGTATTAAGAATAAAACATTTACAACCAAATATTCTAAAGTATGAAACAGATGGAATTCTATCAAACCATAACTCAAATAGAGTCTTCTTCAATTTGGGTCGAATTAGAACTCTATTGAGAACATAGAAAGCTGTATTGACAGCTTCAGCCCAGAAATATTTGGGTAGACTAAACTGGTTTAACATTACTCTGGCCATTTCGGTTAGAGTTCTGTTCTTACGTTCCATAACTCCATTTTGTTGTGGAGTCCTAGGGCAGGATAACTCGTATACAAAACCGTGTGTGTCACAAAATTGCTCAAAATCAGCATTCTCGAATTCGCCTCCATGATCACTTCTGATTCGAGTGATCATGTAACCTTTTTCATTCTGTATCTTACAAAAGGCAACAAATTCGGATAATGCATCATTCTTGCGTGTCAAGAAGTATACTCACGTGTATCTAGAGAAATCATCTACAATTACGAAAGCATAAAGCTTACCTCCGAGGCTAGCAACTCTGCTAGGACCAAATAAGTCCATATGAAGCAATTGTAGAGGTCTAGTAGTACATACTGCGTTTACTGACTTGATTGTGGATCTGGTAGCTTTGTTCTTTTCACATTGGCTGCATATCGAATCTTTCTTGAATGTAATGTCCGGTAAACCGCGTACTAGCTTCTTTGTGGATAATCTTGAGATCATATCTATATTAGCGTGACCGAGTCTCATATGCCACAGATGACTCTCATCACTCTTGGCCATTAAGCATCTACCTGAAATGTTAGTTTCTTCCAACAAATAGAAAACATATATGTTGTCTTCCCTGATACCTTCAAAGATAGTATTACCAGTTGAGCTATCAACTATAATATATTTGTCTTTGCCAAAGTTGATGCCATAACCATGATCAGCTAGATGACTTATGCTGAGTAGATTATGTTTCAACTCGGTAACCAGACAGACATCCTTAATCACAGGATAGGGAGACTTACCAACATCACCGATACCAATAATATACCCTTTCAAGTTATTACCGAAGGAAACATAGCCTTCCTTCTTTTTCTTCGACAGTATTACAAATAGGGTAGCGTCACCGGTCATATGCCGTGAGCAACCGCTGTCGAGGATCCATTTGCTTCTAGCATGTGAAGGGTGTTCCACCTACAAAACAGTTTGCAGATGAAACTTTTGGTACCTATTTCTTGTAGGGTCCTGAATTGTTAGCTTTTGGTATCCAAGCATAAACATTTAAATCAACAAGCTTTCTCATTCTACATGCAGATGAAATATGACCAATGAGGCCTCAATAATGACATTGTATATGTCGAGTGTTGAAAGCTGAGTGGTGTGCATGGTTGGTAGGTTTAGGTTTTCTAGTATAGAAGAAAGCATGCCTATAATCCTGTTTGGGCTTAACCTTTTGGGGTAAAGGTTTGATAGGATTAGGTCTGACAGTGTTTGGCTTGGGAATGTTCCAATTTTTCGGTAAGTGACACGTGTTAGGATAGGAAGCAGCAGGCTCAGGCTGTTTTCCTAACCTAATTTCCAATCTTTTGGAAGTGTCATACAACTTAGTATAATCAGAAGTGAGTGATTCCATTCTGATTTGTGCACATCGAAGACTTTTCTTCTCTATAAAAAGTTCTTCCTTGAGTTGGTCAATAATTTTGTCTTTCTCTTCAGATGACTTGGTAGTCTCGTGTAATAAGAGCTTTATAGAAGAAAGCTCACCAGACTCACTAACATTATTTCTAACCTCAGCTAGTAGGTCGGTAAGTCTACCTATTTCACCTTTTTACTCTTTGAGTACCTTCTTAGAGGTCTGATACTTGATACGCAGTTTCCTATAATCAGTCATCAGGTCACTGAAGGCATCTTCTAATTGCTCAAAGGTAAAGTCATCATAAGTATCAACTACAGGTTCAGTAGGTACCTGATCGGATGCCGTAAAGCATACGTTTGCAGCGTCTTCTGATTGTTCGTCTTCTGAGTCGCTGGCTTCACTTTCATGTCATATGCTGGTATTGGTATATCTCCTAGATGTTGATCTCTTCAGGTTCCCTTTTTCATACCTGTTGCTCTTCTTGCTTGATGATGAGTTTGTGGGACAATCCTTCTTCATGTGTCCCTTCTTCTTGCAGCCGTAGCAGACAGCGTCATCTTGATACCAGTTGTTGCTGCTGTTGTTTTCTTTGGCTCTCTTCTCATATCTCATAAATCTTTTGAATTTCCTTGCTAGGAGTGCTTGATCTTCAGCATCAGATTCACTGCTGTCTGAGTCACCTTCAGCAGCTTTTCTGTGCTGAGCCTTGAAAGCAATCGTCTTCTCCTTTGGTGCAGGCTCTTCAAAATCTTGTAGCTCCAGTTCATGAGTGAGTAGCTTACCCATGAGTACTTCGAGGGACATAGTTGTGAGATCGTTCTCTTCAATAATTGCAGTAGCCTTCGGAATCCAGTTCTTGGTAAGTGCTCGCAGGAGTTTGCGAATCTTTTCATGGTTACTGTACTCTTTGCCTAGGAAGGACAAAGGATTTACAATATCCAAGAACCTCTCGAATATCTGAGTAACTGTTTCGTTGGGCTTCATCTTGAACACCTCATACTCTTGAGTAAGTCTGCTGACTTTAGATTCTTTGACTTGAGTCGTGCCTTCATGTGTGACTTCAAGTAGCTTCCATACTTCATTAGCCATTGTGCAGATAGACACCCTGTTAAATTCAGTTCTGTCTAAAGCACAAAAAAGAGCATTAATGGCACGTGCGTCAAGACTGGCCATTTTTTTTTTCTTCCTCTGTATATCTGCTATGGGGTTTTTCAACTAAAACTCCATCAACATTTATACGAGGTGGCTTTTGATAGCCATCAAGAACAATGGACCATAAATCAAAGTCAAGTGATTTCAAGAAGAAACTCATCCGTGTTTTCTAATAGGTATAGTTCGTACCATCAAATAGTGGGGGTCGGTTTGTGGCCTGGCCTTCACTTATGAATTTCACAGTTACCATGTGTTGTGCTGTGATTTATATAACAGTTAATAAAAATGAATAAATAATTGCACTGTTACCTTTGCTTTACCTGTAACACCCGCTTTGATACCAATTGTAGGAACAAAATAGTAAAGCGTAATACTCTAGAGGGGGGGTGAATAGAGTTGGCAGCGGAATAATGCTAATTAAAAAAGTTAGCAGCACAATCACAGAATATTAATCACAACTAAAATAAAGTAAAGGCAGAGTTAATAGAGCAAACGCAAAGACAACGATGTATACTGGTATCCCTCTGTTGAGGACTAATCCAGTCGGTAGAACTCTTGCTACCAGTTGAATCCACTATTGAAAAAACCGCAAGTTTTCTTACGAAGTCCTTGCAACTTCTACAACGCGAGCTTTGATACGAAGAACTCATCCAACTTCAAATGTGAAGAGGTATTCTTCAATCAAGCCTTCTGATTACAATCTCTCAGAAACTTCTAGACCGTACCGCACTGGCAAATCGACTAGAGGGTTGTAATTGGCTTGGGATCTGAAATTGAAAGCTCTAGAAAAACTCTTTGGAAAACTAAAAGCTTTAGATAGAGAGAAGATTGAAAGTGAATGAGTGAGTTGAAATGATCGAAATCCTTCTCTATTTATAGGAATTCCAAAGGCAGACTTCTACAGAATTCGGGCAGAATTCGGACAGAACTCTATGAGCAAATCTCGGTCAAATCCGCAACTGCAGGAGGACCAAGTAACAAGGATTCAAAAATCAAACGGCCACCAACCGAACTCTGGCCGAACTCGGTCCGAGTTCTGTCAGGGTTTAGTTAGGGTTTTAAAAAAGTTTTTGGTGATTTTTGAAAACCTTTTTGAAAACCTTTTTGTAAACCTTTTTTAGAGGACATTTTAAAAACATTTTGAACTCATTTAAGGGTAGCCTATTTGCCAGTACGACTCGGTGTACAACATATTCCTAGACTCAAATAAAATGAAAAATACATTGCATAAGGAATTACAGACTCGAGTAGGCAAACAGATCTTCGGTCTTGAATTCATTGGATAGCCATTCTTGATCATGTCCAAGAGTCCGAGATGTCCCGACTAGCTTCGTATATCCAGAGAGAGTTTAATCAATTATTAAAATCAGGTTGACCATATGACCAAATGGGCCAACACGGTAACCGAAAAAAGATTAATAATGATCTTTTGGGTTTTATTTGTGGTTATCAGAACCCGGGACGACGGCTGAGATCACACATTTATCGGTTCACGCGTGCGACCAAGCCCTATAAATAGGCGAGAGATAGAGAGAGAGAGAGTTCTTCTTCTCCTTGCTTTTGCTTTCTTTAGAGTTCTTCTTCAAAAACCCTAACTTTTGTTCTCTCAAAGAATGGCTCCCAAAACTCCTCACGGCGGTGCTGGCAAGGACAAAGGAAAAGAACCTGTGAAAGCTGCGGTGGCTGATGTTCCCCGTCGGCCTGTCGAAGTTCGGTCGGAGGTGGTTGGTAAGTTTCAGTACACCAACGCACATAGACCTTGAGTCTTTGATGATGTGCCGAGGTTTTTTTGCCGCCGACGCACATGGGTTTAAACCCTGAAGATGCGCCGAGGCTCTACTGCTGACGTGCATGGGTTTAGACCCTGATGATGCGCCGAAGTACTACCGCTGACGCGCATGGGTTTAGACCCTGATGATGCACCGAGGCACTACTACTGACGCGCATAGGTTTAGACCCTGATGATGCGTCGAAGCTTCTTTTTCAGACGTGCTACGTGCCTTTGATGAGACTCAGATTCTTTTGTTATTTCTAACATTTTTTTCGAATCTTTGCTAGTGTCGATGCCTATCCCACTCTTGAATGAAGTGCTTCTGGACGCTGTCTTCTGCCAGACGGGAATGGATTATAACGAGGAAGTGATAAACCCTGCTCAAGCCGCTATTATGCTGGACCAGTATTCCGAGAGAATGACTCAAATCCGGAAACAGCAGTATGGGTTCCTCAAACGGATGATGGAGCGTGGTGTTTTGAAATCTGCCACATCTGATAAAGTGACCTTCTTGAAGCCTGAGTTTCTGTTTGGGGACCACCTTACTTCTACTGAAGCAACAGTGTTGAAGGTCAAGGAAGACTGGTTTTTTACAGCAAAAGGAGTGCATATGACCGTTAAGCAACTTGAACGTCAATGGCCTTTGACGGCCTTCTATCGTCTTGCTTCCAAGAGGAGGATGTCTTGGGATCTTACTCCCTCTCAGGGGAGAGCGGTGACTGGCATCATCAAAATTGATTCTTCCTCCGATCAGAGAGATACTTTGACCGCAGTACGGTCTAGGTCTTCTTTCACCGGGCGGACTCTACGTCCTGGGAGCATTTACAGTGATGTTCCCCTTGAAATATTTGCTTATAGTGCCTTAACTTTTGCGCATCGCAAGCTGTTGATGGAACGCTCATACCCGAAAGGAGAGTTTCGTGTAGAGGATTGGTGTCATTACGCTTCCAAATGGGATAAACTGACACTATGGGTTTTGTCACGGTTTCAGACTGAGCTCCGAGAGATTGGGCTGACTGCCGCGATTCGTGCTACCCAGGCAGGTGTTGACATTAACAGGCATATGTTTCTCGTACTCTTGGAGATGTTTGATGTCCATACCGGGACCTTTTTTACTCCGGTGGGGAAGTTAGGGCTCGCACTTCATGAGATGTATGAGGTATCAAAGCTCCCTTGGGGATCGGAACCCTATGATGAGTACTTTCCGACCAACGAAGAGTTTCAAGTCCTGGGGGAGAAGGCTGAGGAGATGATGGCTGTCTTTAAGGAAGTGGTGAGTCATCATTACTATATGCAGAGAAGTAATAAGAGCGGGTCGCAGCCTCATGTGATCGCTTGGAGAGATTACGTCTTTAGGCAAGACAAGGGGGATCCCTCGCAGTTCTCCACTCCGCCAGCGCTCTCCCGTAGCGAAGTGCTCTCTGAGATGAACAGGTTAGATGAGAAGAATCCTCGGAAGAACGAGGACCAGCAGTCGGATGAACGCTCCTACAGCTGTTTCTGGCATCTTGCTCATCGGATGTCGTCGAAAGCAGTATTGGTCGCGTATCTTAAGGTTTGGCTTCAGGATTACGTCTTCCCGGGCGGATTCGGCTCTGTAGAGAGGGTGACCAGAACTTAATCCTGCCGGCTGTGAAGTTGGTCTTTGGCCGGCGCTTGGCTCTACTCCCCGCAATGGTATGTAACCTGCTGCGAGGTTTACACGAGTTTGCGGGAAATGTGATTCATGACCGAGGTCGAAAGAATAACTTCCCGCGCGCAGAACTGCCGTTTCACTATTTGATGGGGTGGTTAATTTTACACCATCCCAATGTAAAGAGTCCGGGTTCAGAAGAAGACTACAGGGCCGGAGATGCTTTCCTCCGCCGTTTCCACCAGAGGAGTTGGTCGCACACTGGCATCCCTGTTTGCAGAAGGGTTTTATCCCATCTTCAGGGATGGGAGATCACCAAAGTTGGTCCAATATTCTTGGGTTTTGAGGCCAACGAAGACTTAAGGGATTCAGGTGAAGGTGCCACCGCTCTGCCTTCCTGGGGATTCCGCTGGTTGCAAAGCATTTGGCCTTCCCATCTGGTGTACTGGAACAGGAATCAGTACTTCCTGGAACCGTATTTACCGAGCCGCTTTGCACGACAATTCGGTTATACGCAGCTGATGTTGGACAATCCCAGTATCACTCTGGGGTATGCTGGAAGCTTATTGGATGGCGCACGAGCTTGGCATTACTATAATGCTGGATGTACCGGAGCTTGCTTTACGCTGCCCGTCCAGGATCCGCGGCCGCCCATTCTTTACTCGGCCGCGAAGTTTTACTGTGTTATGGCTGCCGCACCTCCCGGGTATGATAGGGAGACAAGTCTCGTTGTAGGCACCCCGTTAGCGGTGACTGGGCATGTATCGGCTAGGGCTCGATCGTACCGTCCATCAGAGGTGGGTCATCAAGATGCCCCTGCCGCGTCCACAGAGGGTCAGGTCGAACCTCCGGTTGACCAACCGAAACGACGTACAGGTGCAGCTGTTGGCGCTTCCACGTCAAAGAGGCAGAAAAAAACATCGTCACCGATGGTGTCATCGGATTCAGCATCTGCAGAGGTAAGGATGTTCCGCATAGTCTGGTTTGGGTTCAACATTTTATGTAATCAATGTTTCCCCTTTTTATAGGAGCCGCTAAAAAGACGGCCCCGTACTCCAAAATCTGGTGGGTACAGGCCAAAGGAGATGGCGGGCTCGTCTGAGGTGCGCATCCCGCCGACTATGATGTCTCCCATAAAGGAGAATCCGGAGGATGTTGTTGTCGTGGAGATTCCAGCGTCCCCAGATTATGTCAGAAGGAAGCTGAGGATGCAGCAGCTTCCGAGGTGATAAAGGCCGCAGCGGGGGCCTTGGATGCCGAGGGTCCAGCAGACACGAGGCTTCCTGGTGATGAAGTGGGGTGGAGTTCGTCGTCTTCAGATGATGCTCCAGAGTTGCAAGAGCCTGTTACGGGGGCAACAGAGATGGTTGGAACAGAGGAGAGGGTTGATTCCCCTCCTTATTATGATGAGGGGAGGTCGGCTGCATCATTGCCGAGCCCTACCCTAGACTCAGCGGCGGAAGCTGAGGTGGCTACCAATCAGGAGGTAGCGATAGATCCTGTCCTTGTAGAGGGATTTGATGAAGAGACTCGTCTGACGGTCCCGACTCCTGGGGCGGGTCAGGAGACAAGTGTTGATCTCTCCGTTCTGCTAGGGGAGGCATTGGCTGCTGATAGCACGTTGAGGACTGGAGAGGTGGTTACTGACGTCGGTGGTACTTCCGAGTTCGGAAAGGGTAAGGGTGTGATGGAACCCTCTGTTGCTCCTTCCACTTGGGGTACTATCTCGACACCTGTGTTGGCTTCTTCTGTTCCTGTGGCTCCTCGGGCTAGTAGTCAAGCCCCTGTTGATGAAGAGCCTGTTGATGCCGAGGGTCCAGCCTCACGGATTGAGGTCGGCGGGTCTTCTTCCGGTCCGCTAACCAGAGCAGCTCCTCCAACTCCTGTCTTGACGCCGCAGGTGCTGGCGGATGCAGATAAATACGTGAAATTCATCGTCGAGGCAGTGTATAAAATGCTGCAGAGGGGGGTATCGGCAGTGATGGACGCCAAGGGGAGCTTTGAGACAGCAAGAACTCTGGCACTGCCTCATATCAACTTGATCCGTATTCATCAGGGCCACGATCATATAGCCGTCATTCTGGAAGCCACGGTGGCTGAGTTGGACCAGCGGCTTTCCGAATTAGAGCGTATCCAGCGAAATAACCTCTCCGTCCTGATAGATGCGGAGAAGGAGAAGCTGCTTACCGAGACTGTGTCTTCCTACCAGGCCACTGTGAGGGTCTGGGAACTCGAAGTGGCTGAGACTGAAGCTGCAGTGGAACGGTTATCTCAGTCTATGCGGGAGACAGTGGAGACGCAAGCTGCGTTGGATGCTAATATCGCGGAGATTGACGCCCAGATCCGCCATCTTGAGGACCAGCGGGCCCGACTCCTATTGGACGCCGAACGTGTCCAGGCTGAACACGTAGCATTCAAGAAGGAGGAAGCAGCTTTCACTCTCCGAGCTCTTACCCTGGCTCAGCAGAGACAACAGCTTGATGAGAAGCACGAGAATGAAACTTCTGCTGAGGCTGTTGAAGTGATGCGTCAAGAAGCTGAACGTCGAGTCTTGGCAACTGTGGAGACTCGGGCGGCAGACTTGAAACGCCGAATCGCAGAGCTTTCCGCCAACCCTGGGGATATTTAGGGCTTGTAGTCTCTGCTTTTTGTATTTTTGCAACTCTTGTTGGGGATAGTGTAATCCTTTACTCTCCTTTTCTAGAAATAAAGAAGTACCCCATTTTCTGTAATGTATTCATTTTTGCTTGTCATGAACTTTGATGATTTGTGTGGACCTATTATCTTTTGCGTACCTTGGTTTTAGGTACAGATAATAAGTTTGAAAGACCCAATATATTTGCTCAGAGGTAATGTGGACGTGGCAAATATGGGGTTCAAATGATAGAATCTTCCTAATCAGAGGTGTTATGGACGTGGTAGGAATGACTCTCGGGGATACACGGAACTACTCAGAGGTAATGTGGACGTGGAAGTTCTGCGATCAATGTACGGCAACGCGGGGGTTGTCGGTACGGGATGTTTACTCAGAGGTAATATGGACGTGGTAAACATGGTGGGTAGCGTAGTCTTATGGGATGTAAGATTCCGCTTTGTGGGGTGTAGGGGGGACAACTCAGAGGTGATGTGGACGTGGTTGTCCATCTACTGGAGGATGCTACGGAACAGTTGGGTTCCGGAAGCGTATGATTTTGTGGAGTGGAAGTACATGTCTGAAAAGACGTCAAGAGTAGTACTTCTTTAGGAACTTGTCGTTGATGGGCATCATGAACAAGTCCCCATTGGGTTTAGCGAGGCGGTAAGCACCGTTTGAGTATACCGTCTCTATGATGAAAGGTCCTTCCCATTTGGGCTCGAACTTTTCTGGTGTTTTATGAGTCAACACCATCGGCCTCCTGGCTGCCAGAACCAGGTCACCTACTTGAAAAGTCCTCTGCTTGACCTTCTTGTTGAAAGCCTGTGATATACGGGCTTGGTAGAGTTCGATGCGCTGTTGAGCCAAGAGACGCTTTTCGTCAAGTGCCTCCAGTTCCCGCAGACGACGACATTGATTGTCTTCTTCTGTGAGTTGGTTTGTGATTGCTACGCGGAGTGAAGGTATCTGAATCTCGAGAGGCAGCACCGCTTCGCTTCCGTAGACCAGGGAGAATGGTGTGTTGCCTGTTGGGGTCCGTACCGATGTACGGTAGGCCCAAAGGCATTCGCCGAGCTTCTCGTCCCAGTCGCGTTTGTTAGATGACACGACTTTCTTGAGTAGCCTGACGATAGTCTTGTTAAACGCCTCTGCTAATCCGTTTGCAGCCGGATTGTAGGCGGTTGATGCCACCTTTTGAATGCGATTCTTATCACAGAATCGGCTGAAAACATGGCTGGTAAACTGACGACCATTATCGTGAATGATCCTTCGGGGTACCCCGAAACGGTAGATGACGTGGTGCTTGATGAAGCTGATCACCCTGGAGCTTTTCACTTCTGCTAGCAGAACTGCTTCTGCCCATTTGGAGAAGTAGTCGGTGATTGCTAGGATGAAGCAGTGTCCTCTCGACGAAGGAGGGGTGATCGGTCCCACAATGTCCATTCCCCAAGCTTCGAAGGACCAGGAGGCGACTGTAGGATGTAGTGGTTCGGACGGTGTGTGAATGAAGTCTGCATGAAGCTGGCACACATGGCACTTCTTAGCATATTCAACAGTCAGCGGCCATGGTTGGCCAGTAGTAGCCCATGCGTCGCAGTCGATCCTGCAACTTAGGGCCAGGTTGATGGGCCCCGCAGGTTCCATCGTGAGCTTCTCGAAGGGCTTCGACTGCTTCTTCGTTGGACAAGTATCGAAGGAGAAGTCCATCGTAGGAGCGTCGGTACAGCATTTTAGTAGCTGTATCATAGTAGAATCGAAGAAAGCGTCTCCTGACTGAGACGGCTTCTTTCGGGTCCTCTGGAAGAATTCTGTAGACAACAAAGTCGATAAACGGGAATCTCCAATCTCGGACGTTAACACCGGCACCCGTTGACATGGCGTGGGCCACTTGTGAGCGCAGGTTGTTTTTAGGGCAGACCAAGTCTCGACCCACTACCGTGACGTAGTGTTTAGTTCCGAGGGGTGCCACCAATGAGGCTGCGAGGCCAGCCAGAGCATCAGCCTCCAGATTTTGTAGATGAGGTACGTATTCGATGAAGAACCCAGTGAAGGTTGAAATGATGTTCAATGCAACTTCATGGTAGGGGATCAGATCTTCATGGCGAACCTCGTATTGCCCTCTGATCTGATTTACGACGCGTTTTGAGTCGCCGTAGGCTTCCAGATGATCCACCCCCAGCTGTTGCGCCAGCTGGAGTCCCATAATGAGCGTATTGTACTCATCAACATTGTTGGAGCACGACTTTGAAAGGGAGTAAGCATGCTGGATGACCAGCTGATCGGGGGAGACTAATACCACCCCCACTCCTACGATGATTTGGCCTTTGGAGCCTGTTCTTGAAGCACCATCGAAAAACATCCGCCAGACGGAGCCTTCTTCGGTGACATTTGATTCTTGGACCTCATCCGGGATGTCTTCATAGAGTCTTGAGGACTCTGGGATGGGGTGTGCAGCTAAAAAGTCGGCCAGAGCTTGACCCTTAACAGCTTTTTGTGGAACGAACACCATGTTGTATGGTGTTAGTAAGATCGCCCATGTGGCTAGCCGGGAGTTCAGTGATCCTGGCTTCGTCATGAGGACCCTGAGCGGATTGACTCGGGAAATGACATGAATTATCTGCCCCGAGACATAATGTCGAGTCTTTTGGATGGCAAATACCAAAGCCAAGCACTCTTTCTCAACGGGGTTGTACCAGTGTTCGGCCCCGATCAGAGTTCGACTGAGGTAGTAGATTGCTTGCTCATAGCCTGTATCGCTGTTCTGAGCCAGCAGAGCGCCGAGGAAGTGATCCATGGCTCGGACGTAGAGGAGAAACGGTTTGCCGGCGACGGGTGCCACCAGGACTGGTGGGCTCGTCAGGTAGGCTTTGATGTCGTCGAAAGCCTTTTGGCATTCCTCTGTCCAGATGTAAGAGACTCCCTTCTTTATGAGCTGGGTGAAGGGTTGACATTTGCCGGAAAGGTTTGCTATGAACCTCCGGATGTATGCCAGACGTCCCTGTAGTCCTCGAAGTTCTCGAAGGTTCTTCGGAGGGTCCAAATCAAGGATAGCTTTGGTCTTCTCGGGATCGACATGAATGCCTTTCACCGTGATGATGAAGCCCAAGAACTTTCCGCTAGAAACCCCAAGAAAGGATTTAGCGGGGTTCATCTTGAGTTGATGCGCCCGCATGAGATCGAAGACTGTCTTGAGGTCTTACAGGTGGTCTCCTTTGAGACGGCTCTTGACTGCGATGTCGTCGACATAGCATTCGACTGTCTTGCGAAGATGCTGACGAAAAATGGTGCTCGTAGCTCGTTGGTATGTCGCACCAGCGTTCTTCAAGCCGAAGGGCATCAATGTGTAGCAGAAAATGCCCTTTGAAGTTCTGAATGATGTGTATTTTGCGTCGTCAGGGAACATCTCGATCTGGTTGTAGCCCGAATACCCGTCCATGAAGGACATGCGCACGAAGCCATATGTATTATCGATCATCACGTCGGTGATTAGAAGCGAGAACTCGTCCTTCGGACAGGTAGAGTTGAGGTCCCTAAAGTCGATACAAACTCGTATCTTCCCATTCTTTTTGGTGACGGGACGATGTTGGCTACCCAGTCTGGGTGTTGTTCTTCACGGATGAAGCCGCTGGTCAAGAGCTTGTCTACCTCCTGATCGATGGCGTTCATGATGTCCGGACGGAAGCGTCGCTGTTGTTGTTTGATAGGCTTGGCATCAGGTAAGATGTTTAGCCTATGCATCGCGATCTGGGGGTCAAGCCCAGGCATATCTTCGTAACTCCAGGAGTAGACGTCGATATACTCTTTAGCCAGCTGGATTAAAGATTCTTGGTCTTCTCCTTTTAGGCTTTTGCTGATGAAGATGGATTTGGAAGAAGATCCATCCCCAAGGTCGATCTGCTCAACTTCGTTCTGTAAGCACTGGAGTGAGATCGGGAGAGTCCACCACAGCGTTGGCTTTGGAGTCCGAAAGGACTACGTGGGCCTTTTTTGGCGGCTGGGATGGCGGCGGCTTGCCCTTAAGACGCACCTTCAGAGGTGCCTCCACTGTAGCTCTAGTGACTGGCGCCTTCCCCTGTAGTTTTGCCATAAGGGGAGCCAAAGTTTGAGGCAGCTTTTCCTTGAGGCGTATCTTCAAGGGAGCTTCAGGAGCAGCTGGTGCTTTTCCGGGTAGCTTAATGCTCATGGGAGGTAACTTCTGAGGCGGTTTGCCTTTAAGTCGGATCTTCAAAGGAGCGTCGGGGGTGACCTCAGGCTCCGTGTCCGGCCCTGCTGCCATTTCTGCTTCGTCGTCAGCATCATTGGCTTTCTCCTCGTCAGGTGACTTGTATAAGTCGGCATCGGTGAAGTAGGCTTCAATCCCTTTGAAAGGGTCGATGTCCGCGAACTCCGTATGGATGACGTTGTTGGTGGACACGTACTTCATACATTGGTGGAGCGTCGATGGCACCACCATGTACTCGTGCAGCCATGGGCGACCCAACACAATGTTGTAGTTGACTTCGGCATCCACGACATAACAAGTGACCTCGGTTCTGAGGTTACCGACGTGGTACTTTAGTCGTATTTTGCCCAGTGGTTCACTTTTACTGGCGTTGAAACCACTGATTGTTGTGTTGGAGGGCGCCAGTCGGTACATTGGGATCCCCAGTGTTGAGAACAGCGTCTTCGGGATGATACTGAGGGAAGACCCCGGATCAATCTGAATTCGCTTCACCTTGACTGAACCGATGTACCCTGTATAATACAGTGGCCTATTGTGTCGATTGTGCTTGAGCAACATGTCCTATTGGGTGAAGGTTATATTGGGGATAACCTCCTCCGTACAGTGATAGTGCTTATACACAGTCGAGAGATCTTCAGGCTGCTTGACCTGACTGAGAAAGGATTCAGCATCCTTTAGAGCTTCACAAAGAGCTTCTCGGGAATCTTTGGAAAGATGAAGGAGCTCGAACAGCGAAAGGCGGGCGGGAGTACTGGCCAATTGTGCCAGTATATCGAAGTTGTGGGGCTTGGCTAGCCCCAAAGCATTTTTCTTTCGTAGGCGGGTCTCTATCTGCTTCTGCTTATTGGCTGCTGGGGGCTTAGACGGGCCCTCATCCTGGACAGCAGGGACGGTACCCGGAGGCACCACCTCGACGGCAGCTTCGTCGGGTTGGGCGTTCTGTTGTGAACGCGTCTGCACAGGAAGTGCCTCTTCCGCTGAAGAAGAGACCATGCGGCAAGACTTGATCTTCCTGCCTTTGGATTTGGAGGTAGGGCGTACCTCCGGTTGAGTCACCTCGGAGACGAGATCGGGGTGAACCCATAGGATCTCTCCCCGAGATGTGGTGAGTGGGATGAGTCCACTCACGTTGTCACGGGTAGGTGGTAGGTTAACCACCTCCATTGTCGCCTTAGGGATGGGGACGACGCCATCTTGTGTTGTAGTCGGCGGTAGGGTGCCAAACTGGAGTGACACCATGTTGGCTGACACCATCTTCTCTTCGTAGTCGATGGAGATTACATCCTCATTGATCATGCGCTGGATGTAATTCTTGAGTACATAGCAGTCCTTGGTTGGAGGTTCGACAAACCGATGGTAGTGACAGTACCTCGGGTTGTCTATTTTCCCAACCTCATCGGGACGCTTCGGGTCCGAAAGCTTGATCTTGTTACCCTGCTTCGGTATCTCAAAGAGTTGCAGGGTGTCTTCGTCGTTGAACGAATAAACCTCCTTTGGCCTTGGTGTAAGTAGAGGCTTCTGGGTAGGTGCTGACGCACCTTTTGAGGCATTGACGGTCAATGCCTGCTTCCCCTTTGTTTCTCGTCCAGGGTTGTTGGCTGCAGGCCGTTTCCCCTTGTCCTCGAAGGCAGGGAAACTAACTCCCAAAAGACGAGCATTGGCTGCCTTCTTCTCTGCGGCCTCTGCTTCAATGATCAAGGAGCTCCAGTCGGGAGGAGGAGTAGAGTTAAGCCAGAGTTTGACTGCAGGCAGCATGTTCATGCTGCAGGACGAGAGAAGCGCATGTTCTGGCATGCCCGGGGACAGTCTGAAGCAGGCCTGTCGGAAGCGTTCGATGAACACTCGAACTGTTTCTTTCTCCTTCTGGCGTATCTCTATAAGGGACGCCATTGTCATGTCCTTCCCGCCGTCGTAGAAACGGTCGAGAAAGAGGCGCGTCAGGTCGTCGAAGGAAGATATTGAGTTGTCGGAGAGGCTGCAGTACCAGTCGTACGCCACTCCTTTCAGTGCCCCAACAAATATGCTGGTAAGTAGTGCATCCTCCTTCAGAAGATGTCCCGTCTGAGACTGGAAATACGTCAGGTAGCGATGCGGAGAGTCCTTCCCGTCGTATGGCATCAGTGTTTGCGGTTTATACTTTGGAGGATAAACCACCTTGTTCCACTCGAGGGAATAAGGTGGGGGGATGCCCATTTTCTGGCGCTCCTCTTGTCTCGTCTTGGACTCAAAGCGCTCGTGCAGGTCCCTGATCATCTCGACCACGTCTTCCGTGGAGCTGGGAGTCGGGGAAGGTGGTACCACCGGATGTTAAGCATTTGAGGGCTCCGACGTCCGAGGTGCTTCTCGGCGATCTGCGTCCGAGGATACCCGTTGAAGGGGTACACTCGACTCTCCATTGGCCCCTGGGTCGGGACCGGTAGAAGGTGTCCTGGTCAAAGCTGACCGTATCTCAAATACTGCTTGAGTCAGTGTTTGCATGGAGGCAGAGAGGGTTTTGAGTCCTTCCTCCAGAGTATCTATGCGCTGGACGAGGTCTGTTGGCGGCGCATCAGACTCGACATCAGCCCCAGTCACGTTTACTGTCATGACGTGACCGGGAGTGGATGGATGGGTTGAGGCCTCACTCTCGGGCTCGCTCTCTTGTAGGGGAGTCGCCTCTCCTGGAGCTTCGTCTTGGCTACCCCCGGCTATGTTCGGAAGAACATCCACCACGGGCGCGTCTGCAAGGGCCTGATTACCATCAGCTCCGTCTTGAAGGGCCTCTTCCTCTCCGGAACTCGGTCCGCAGATGCTAGACTACCCCCAGCTATGTTCTGGGGGATATCCTCGTTTTTAGGAGCTTCTGGGAGGCTGATTTTGCCTCGAGGATCTGCCCCAGGTGTGCTTTGGACACACTCGTCTTTGGAAGGAGGCTCCACAAGGGTATGACTACCCCCAGCTTCCTCCAAGATCTTCTTCCTCGCTCGAGTGCCTTCGAACACTCCAGAGGAGGAGACAGCTGTCTTGGTTTTCCTCGGTTGGCTTTTGGACGAGGAAGAGAAACTGTCAGTCGCCTTTCGGACTGACGAGGAGTTGGAGATCACGTTGTATGAAGCAACCATTGGTTTCTCTTCTGTTGACACCTTCTTCCGGAGGCGACGTCGGAGAGGTGTCGATAATTGCAGCCGCTGGAACACCGACTGCCTTGGTGGGACTGCCGCTTTGCAATAGCAGTTGATGGTGACCATAGCACAAGTATGCCCCATGAGAGGCGCATCGTGCTTGTCAGTCAACTCTCCTGATCGGCGCTTGTGAGTGATCACGTTACGCAGATCATTGGAGGAGAGTGCCACCTTTGCACCCCCTTCAGGCGCATGGCAAGGCCAAGCGCCGGGGTGGTCAAGTGAGTGCTACGCCCCCTGATCTAATACTAAACAGGCATCCCGATCAGAAGTGGAGGAACCACAACATTTGGAGTGACTTGAACGGACCTCAAACGCACAACCGGAGGAGGCACGGGAGTTCAAGACCACTAGATTTGCCTTACTCGACTTGGTTGTACACGCAGTAGATGCGCCCAAGTGAGACAAGGACTTTGAAGGTCGACTCGTTCTCGGCGCCGCAGCACTCGAGTCGACCTTGTACAACTTACCATCAGCAGCGCGTATGATTGTGAGCGCATGCTTCTGGCTTGTTGCTTGCATAGCACGTTTGGGATGCATGGCCCGTGCTGCCTTGGACTTCTTGGTACCAGGCCGCTGGAGCGCGTAGTACTCAGAATCCAAATTCTCCTCGCCACTACAGCGAGTGAGTCTGTCAAAGACAGAGACCTTCTGTGGCGCATCAGAGGTGATGCGCGGGGCATTGGCTGCGCCCCTGCTCCGTCGACGCATCTTCTTCGCCTGAAAGAGAGATGGCTGGGGAACGTGGTTAGCCGCACGTTTCCCCGAGAGATACGCTGCATCATTGGGCGCATCTTGGTTGCTGAGGACGTCAGCTGGAAGGGAAGGCTGGATTGGCGCATCCCCTTCGGTGGTGGTGCCCGAGGCGTCGACCTTGCGCACCCAGACTCGGCAGGTCTTCTTTGGCTTCGGCAGCCGCTTCGAAGGACTTACACTGCCTTCAGATATGAACTCCTCATACGCCTGTTGATTGAGGCGTACGACCAGCGTCTTGTGGGAGGAGCCCACCTTCACGTCGTCGGATTGCGACACAGCTTTCTCGTTGGAGGAGAAAGAGGTCCCCAGCAGAGTCGCCAGCTTATTTGCCATTAAAATTCTTTGATTGTAAATTTCTATACAAACAGAACAGTGTTACAATATAGGACTTAGACGTAGTCCTAGGAGTACACTTTTGTTTAATCTGGGTTCCTTGTGCCGATGGAGTGAGTGGTAATGCGTTGACTCCGTTGACGATCTGACGACGGTTATCGGTTCTCTGAAGGTCTGGATTGCTCTCGGTGCTGGAGCTTGCTGAGAGGAGGAAGACGTTGAGTGTCTGTATCTGCCTCTCTGGTACGAAGTCTCTGTCTGTTCGTTGTGGAGGTTGATATGTGTGCACGTAGGTAGGTCCGTCCGGAAGAAGGAAATGATCCCTCTATTTATAGTTTTGCAGGCTGGCTGCTCATACGCGCATGTAGGATGCGCCTGTACGCGGGGATGCCACGTGTTGATTGCTGATGGAGGCGCATGGACGATGCGCCCTGATCGAGGGGTTGACTTCTTCATGTTGCAGTTGTGAGCCGACACGTAGCAGAAAAGAAGATCTTTCTGTTGCTAAGATCTTGGATGAGTTGAGTCAAAGGACACGTGTCATCGACCCATGGCTCGGAGATCTCGGATTTGGTGGGGAATGATCTGGTAGGATGCGCCTAGGATTGGGCGCATGAGAAGACTTTGGCTCGTAACCTTTAGGAGTCACGAACCATTCTGGGCGCATGGCTTTTGAGGCGCATGCAGAGCTTCAGTAGTGACTTTACTCCTGTCTTTTGGGATCAGGGAGAAGTCTGAGGCGCATGGCTTTTGAGGCGCATGCAGAGCTTTAATGGTAACTTTCCTTCTGTCTTTAGGGATCAGTGAAAAGTCTGAGACGCATGGCTTTTGAGGCGCATGCGGATTTGGCGCATGGCTGCGGAGGCGCATGCGAGATGGTTGGGTGGCCACGTGGCAGTAGCCGTCAGAGGGAAGTAATGATGATGCTGACATTGGCGATGCTTCGTCTTCTGAAAAAGCTGCCGACTGTTCAGACTTCGGGAGGCGTCCTGCCAACTCTGTCAGTTCAGCATTTAATGTTTGGGACATTCGATGGACAGCTAAGTGGGCACGTCGGTTGGCATTCTACTAGGCGTATGGGGACGTATGGGGGCGCATCCCCTGTGATACGCTTGATGCTGAAGGGCGCGTCTATGTGATGCACGGTCTGGCCGGCACATCCGCTTCGTGACACGTCTTTAATGGTACAACTGTTACGTTCTTCGAGTGCTTTAAATAGCCGTTTTGACTTGAGTAAATTCGAAGTGTCTGGTTCATCCATTTAATGCAAATTTATTGCACGAAATTCGGAGAGCCATCCACTTGGCGCATGGGTTTGATTTGCCCGGCCTATAAATAGTGGCATGGAGAGAAGGTTTGCTTCTCGTTCTCTCACGTCTTTCCGACATGAACTTGTGTACTCGAATGCATTCTATTGACGAGATGCTCCCGAGAGTGAAGATGCGACGCAGTGTCTTCGTTGATGCACTTGAAGGTGACTGTTACATCCAAAAGTCAGAGTCGAGGGCTTTCGAGGCAGGCGGAAGGTGCCTGTTGCATCCAAAGATAGGGATGCTCGAGCCACGTCTTCGTTGTGCAGGAAGAGCCGTAGATCGGAATGGCGGTGCTGCGGCTTTGGTGGCTCTTTCTTCCTTCAAAATGGGTGTAGCACATTCTGGTTGT
This sequence comes from Iris pallida, assembly GCA_029216955.1. Taxonomy (NCBI): domain Eukaryota; kingdom Viridiplantae; phylum Streptophyta; class Magnoliopsida; order Asparagales; family Iridaceae; genus Iris; species Iris pallida. The sequence continues at coordinate 26,576,393 of JANAVB010042420.1, read as the reverse complement.
GTTGAAAGCTGCTACTTTGGCCGTGGTTTCGTTGTTTGGAGGATTTTTTCGAAGCCTTCCCTGGCCACAGGTTGGCTTGTGGTTCTTTTCCCTTCCTTGGCTAGAGGGTTGATTGCCACCCTCGTTCTGCTCAATAAATGCTTCGTTAGTCGAAGCATTTAGAAGGCGGTGAGCCTGGCTGGAAGAGCGGCACATAACTGGGCTGCTGAAGGGATGCACATAACTGAGCTACTGAAAAGGATGTACCTTGCTGAGGACGCATGGTAGGATGCGCCTGGCTGAGGGCGCATGTTGATTGCTGCGCCTACTTGAGGGCGCATGTTGGCTGCTGGCTGTAGGCTTAGGATCTTTTCTTTGTAGAAATTCTCCTTTGTACAGTCTTTTTTAGACATGTAATAGACTTTTATTTGTTGAATAAAAAGACCTCTTTCAATGTCTATATTTGTTGCTTTTTGCGGTGAAGTACTTTGTCCAAGCTCTGGCGCATGTAGTCTGGCGCATAGACTTTCTGGTTCTGAAATTCCATGCTTCTACAAAGTATAGATATAATGAATCTCAATCACAGTCTAAGAACGATAATATAATACAGAAGTTTATAACTAAAGACTAACAACAACATTTATAAACTACTAAATAATAATATCTCAAACAAACTCAAATACAAACTCGTATCTCAAGTTATTACAATTCAAATTCTAAAACATGAAAACTAAACCAAGTCTACTAGCTAGTCTCCCGATCACTCCTGAGTATCGGGGCCATAGGTAGCTAAGTCATCTCCTGCTCCAAGGCAAGTAGGGCAAACGTCCTCAGGGCAGTCATCTGTAATATTTTTAACAGGTCCAGTCAGGACAGGAACGAGTACAAATCATCAAGAAATTCTAAGTAAATGACAGAGAACTATAAAGCAGTTATAGACAGTTTTATTGATGAATATGGTAGTTTGTATACAGGTGATGGTATAGAGAAACAGTTAAGATACAAGGGAAGTAAGGTAAGTAAAACAAGAGAAGAATCATAGCAATAAAGACTGTAAATAGAAACTAGCTGAACTGGAGCAACATGATATAAGTCCAGAATGTAAATATAACAAGTGCAAACCCAAGTAAATCCAGACAATATGAATCTGATACCAGATGATTCTAGTACAAGATGAGTCTGGTATGAGGTGAGTCCAGTCGGTGATCAAAGGTTCCAGGGTGAGTCCAGCCTATACTCTAACAGTGTGTTTTAAAATACCGAGATCGACATGTAAACGGCTGTAGGTAATACGGCACACCGCACACTCGGCCAAGTGTGGGATGGCTATCGTTCCAGTATAATTCCAAGGGAGTGGTTCCAGTATTTGGGAATGTTCACATGTCTACTCCAATATTTCTCCGCCCATAAGTACAAGTGAATCTAGAAAACGACACGAGAATCGGGATGAGTCCAGCCAAACATAATAATACCAGCAAAAGATTCCAGAGTGATTCTAGTAGGTGGTTCCAGTAGTGATTCCAGAAGGTGATGCCAGTAGTGGTTCCAGAAGGTGATGCCAGTAGTGGTTCCAGAAATAGAGGCCAGACAGATGATATGTGTGTCGCATACATGAATCTAGAAATATCCAAACGTGTTATAAGATTCACATAAAACAAACTAGAACTGAAGTACAGTAATTGACAAGTAAATGAAAGAACAATCAGAGAATGTACTCGCCTGATACTCTGAAAAGAGTAATGAAATATCAGATGTCTGCACCGGAGTCACAATGTCCTAAATAGAGCAGTATGGGTTATTGTAGTATCCCGCTCCCGTTGGGGCGAAGCGCTATGTAATAGGCTCGTGCCAAGTCAGACATGGTCGGAAACATAGATGGCTAGTCTGAGTCGGCGACGAGTTTGGTATACAAAAACCATGGCATCAATAAAATTGATTTGGACGAGTGATATGAGTACCGTTCCAACTAATGGATCGACTACTGTTGGAATGAGTCCTAGATGCGGTAGGCGGCGTCTTGGCGAAGGAACTCTAAAGGGAGCGACGCAACCCGTCTGCCGTTGGTTTTATTGGTTTTTTTGGCTTTCTGAACGAATTGTTGCATGGATTTGATTGTGTGCTTTCGCGTCGATTTCTGAATGCGTCCTTGAGAATTTCGAAGGAAGGATTGAAGGAAGGGTTCTAATTCGATGCTCGTGCCATTGCAGGAGTTCGTGTAACTGACGCTTGACCATCGCGAAGCGTTCTCCTACTCTCGGCACAATCTCCTTAGGTGGGTGGTTCTTCGGCCCCTTCTTTTCTACTCCTTCCCGCCAACTAAATTCTTAAAATTCAACGTTCAAATCGATGATGCTAATGGGATGTATGCTTGCCACTAAGATCAAGAGCTCGGGATAATATAACAATCTAGAAAAGTTAACTCTGAATCAATAAGTTCACACTAAGTATAAAAAAGATAAAGTTCAAAGAAAGAGATAGAATATATTTCATGCCATGTAAAACACAACTATAAAAACCTTGGTGGCGGTACATCATGCCTCGGAGAATTTGGTGCCTACGGGATACTAAATCAGAACGTACGGTTTCGGGAGAAAGGACCCTTGCGCCAGTAGGAATGATTATGTGATTTGATAATGGTTACGCTATGCAATTTACTTCATACATATTAAGCTGTTCATACATTCGCATGGTCAAGGACGACTTGTGCACAAGGTGAGCTTTCCTCGAGACGGTACCCGGGGCCCTGGGACCGAATCGGCCTAGGAGGAAATTATGGAAATCGTGCTTCGACACGAGGCATTGCGAGACCTCCAGTTAGGCTCGCTACCTGGACTGGAGGGCACATCATAAGGCTACGTAATCGTCCTTCTTGGTGTCGATATCACCAATGACCGCATATAGGATAGATTGCATGCTCACCTATTGTCCTATGCAGGTGGTAAGTATTATGTGTATCTTGTGCAGGAAAGGAGCACGGTCGTGGTAAGAATGGTTAAAATTGGTTATGTTGTTATCGTTTAAAATGTGCCTTCGATATGAACTGCAACTCATATAGTTCTAAATAGAAAGATCACTTCGTATGCCTGAATCCTTAATAAGCAGTGTCGGTTTAGACAAGTGGATTCGTCCCATCCACTAGCAAGTGTGCTAACCCCCGACTCCCCAGGTAACGAGCGTGCTGCGAGAGCTCGAGACTAAGTTGGAGCTGAAGAACGGGAGGCGGCACGAAGCTCTCCTATTTTGAAGTATTTTGATGCCCAATTCAGACCGAAGGCTTTTGTTCAAATGTATAAAGGGGCATGAATGTATGGAACGCCGAAGATTATTTCAAGGCGAGCTATCGATAGTTTTCTTTTGTGTTTCAAAGATGTAGCCACAACGGCATATGTAATGTAAAAATGACCTTGCACATATTTTGCAAGTTTATTAATGAAAAGCTAAGTTTCTTCCTATGCTATGTTTTCAACTCTCTGCACTGTTTAATTTCAATGCGTCGAGTCAAAAAGGAATTTCCAATTACACATCCTTGCCTTGTGCAAGTCCATTCAGACTTGCACGGCATCACGTCCCGACCCGTGGGGATCGATTTATATCGAGTCAAGGCGATGGCGACCGATTCGGCGAGTCGGGGCGTGACAAGTTGGTATCAGAGCACGGTTCACACCTCGGACCTTCCAAAATACATTCTTTAGATGATGCCGTTGCAATTTTTCAAAAACTATGCTTTTCGACATATGCGGCCTGAAATAATCGTTCCATACATATAAGCCCGTAGATATTTTGAGAATACTAACGGGTTTGCTCAATTTTGTAGGAATGACGGAAAGACTGGGTGTCCCCACATTGATTAGCACGGATAGCACTGAAGGTGCGACGCCTAGCGAATCTGCCATGGAGCGACTACTACGCCTCATGGAACTCCAACAACGTCAGTCAGAGATGCAGCAACGACAGCTGCAGGAACAGATCCAGGCCCAAGTCAGCGCCCAACAAAAACAAATGGACGCCCTGACCAGGATCGTGAGCACCATAGCGACGCAACAGAACTCGACGACCGTCATGTCCGAGGAAGAAGTGCAAGCCGAAAAGACAAAACATGTGTCTTCCTCCTCCCTGCTCAAGATGACCAAATTCAAGAAAATGAACCCGCCAGACTTCAACGGTCAAGCAGAGCCTGACGAAGTCATGGGGTGGCTAGTGAAGATTGAGAGTCTGTTCACTCTCCTCAACATCAAGGGGTCCAAGAAAGTCGGGTGCGCAGCGTTGCAGCTCAACTTGAGGGCCTACGACTGGTGGGAGGCGAAAAAATAGGAACTCCAAGGGTCCAACCCCAGCGCGAAGATCTCGTGGGAGACATTCAAACGGGCCTTCCTCGAGCAATACATTCCTCGTGCCCTTCGTCGACAGAAGGAAGAGGAATTCATGTCCTTGAAGCAAGGAAACTTGTCCATTGAAGACTACGATACGAAGTTCGCGAAGCTAGCGAAGTTTGCCGGGGCTTTTCTGCCGAACCCAGAGGCATGGTGCGAGCGCTTCCAGCAAGGCCTGAACGAAGATTTGTGTCGGGACGTCATGAACCAGAGATGCCAGACGTACAGGGAATCATATAACGTCGCTCTTGATATGGAGCGGGTCTTCGGTCGACCGTCGCAGAAGGGCGGATCAAGCATCCGCAACAACTTCAACAAGCGTCCTAACGACGCGGGAGGATCTGGTGCACCAAAGCGCCAGAACACGACCGAGTATCGGGGGCCTCACCCAGGCGTATGTTGCCATCGCTGTGACAAGATGGGACATCTGGCGGTCGATTGCCGAGGGGGATGCTTCAAGTGTGGCCAGCTAGGTCACAAGGCGGTAGATTGTCGAATAGGGAGGGCGAACCAACATCCACCTAGGGACGTCCAGAACCAGAACGGGGTGCCTCCTGCCCATGGCGCAAACGCGGTGCCCGTGAACCCACAAAATCGCCAAGGGGCGCAAGGCCGAGTCTACGCACTAACGCGGGACGAAGCCTATGCGTCCGACACTGTCGTGACAGGTATACTACTCTATAAAAACATGTCTGCTAGAGTATTGTTCGATTCGGGTGCAACGCATAGTTTTATATCTGCCGACTTTGTAAAATAAAATGAATTACCTATGCAACTTTTAGATATGAATCTTAGCGTTAGCACTCCATCGGGAGTAGATATGCCTGCCACTCATATTTGTAGGGATGGTTACATATATATCGGAGGGAGGAATCTATCCTTGGAAGTTATCGTCCTCGACGTCAAGGAGTACGATATAATCCTCGGCATGGATTGGTTGGGTGCATGCCACGCAACGATCGAGTGCGCGGAGAAGAGAGTTGTGTTTCGCCTTCCGGGCAAAATCGAGTTCTCCTATTCGTGCGGAGCAGCATCAAAGTCGGCAATGGTAATATCGGCGATTTCGGTAAGGCGTATGTTATATTCCGGGAGCAGCGGATACCTAGCATCAGTTCGAGATACGAGAACGGAGATTGCAAGCACGGCCCAGACTGAAGTCGTAGCAGAATTTCCTGATGTGTTCCCAGACGAGTTGCCAGGGATGCCGCCGGACCGAGAGATAGAATTCAACATCGACACCTTCCCGGACACCCGACCGATATCCAAAGCACCCTATCGAATGGCGCCGACAGAGCTGAAGGAACTGAAGGCACAACTACAAGAGTTACTAGATCGCGGATACATTCGCCCTAGTGTCTCCCCGTGGGGTACCCCAGTGTTGTTTGTGAGGAAGAAGGATGGATCGATGCGACTGTGCATCGATTATCGGGAACTCAACAAAGCCACGGTACGAAACAAGTACCCGTTATCGAGAATAGATGATCTGTTTGACCAGCTACAAGGGGCGACGGTGTTTTCCAAGATTGATCTTCGCTCAGGCTACCATCAATTGAAGATCAAGTCCGAAGACGTGCCGAAGTCTGCCTTTCGAACCCGATATGGTCACTACGAATTTCTAGTCATGCCTTTCGGCTTGACCAACGCTCCTGCCGCGTTCATGGATCTAATGAACCGGGTGTTCCGACCATTCATAGACAAATTTATCGTTGTATTCATCGACGACATTCTCATATATTCGAAGAGCAAGGACGAGCACGTGGAACACTTGAAGACGGTGCTACAGACTCTGCGTGAACATCAACTCTATGCCAAGCTAAGCAAGTGCGAGTTCTGGATGAACAGCGTGACGTTCCTTGGGCACGTTGTCTCCGCTGAAGGCGTCACGGTGGACCCAAAGAAGATTGAAGCAATAGTCGAATGGAAGCGGCCTACCTCAGCAGGCGACATCCGAAGTTTCCTCGACTTGGCGGGCTACTACCGTAGATTCGTAAAAGATTTTGCCAAAATTGCGTCGCCTCTGACTCGCCTCACCCAAAAGGGAGTCGCATTCGAGTGGAACAACGCCTGCGAATCGAGCTTCCAAGAGTTGAAGAAACGGCTCATCTCAGCGCCAATCCTTGCACTTCCAGACGGGCCGGAAAGGTTTCAGATATTTAGCGATGCATCGCGGACGGGTTTGGGATGCGTGCTTATGCAAAGGGATAAGGTGATTTCGTTTGCTTCGAGACAATTGAAGCAACCTGAGAAGAATTATCCTACACACGATCTTGAGTTAGTGGCCATTGTGTTCGCGTTGAAGCTATGGCGGCACTATCTTTATGGTGTAGCTTGCCGCATCTATACGGACCACAAGAGCCTCAAATACATCTTCACTCAACGAGACCTGAACTTACGGCAGTGGCGTTGGCTCGAACTCATCAAAGACTACGATCTGACTATCGAGTACACGCCAGGTAAGGGGAACGTTGTGACAGATGCGCTGAGTAGAATATTTGCAGGGTGCTTGTCTATCAACCGTAACATATAGCTAGACTTGGCGGAGATGGGTATCGAACTCCAAATCCGTTATCGTGGAGCACGATTGGCCCAATTGCACCTTGAGTCGAGCCTGCACAACAAAATAAAGACCGCACAGGAGGACGACCCATTCCTGAAGAAGATGCGCGAGCTAATTTCGACGGGAAAGGCGACCGACTTTATGGTGGACGAGGGCGGAATGACGCAGATGAAGGGGAGAATATGCGTGCCGGACCATGCTGAACTTAGAAAGGAGATTCTGACGGCGGCCCATTATGTGAAGTACTCGTTGTACCCCGGGAGTACCAAAATGTATAAGGACCTGCGCACGACCTTTTGGTGGCACAGCATGAAGAAAGACGTGGCGACGTTTGTGTCACAGTGTATCGCCTGTCAACAGGTGAAGGCCGAGCATCAAAGACCAGGCGGGGAGCTACAGAACCTCGACATTCCAGTATGGAAGTGGAATGACATCTCTATGGATTTCATCATGGGCCTTCCGAAGACGTCGCGGGGGAATGATGCAATTTGGGTCATTGTCGATCGTTTGACCAAATCCGCTCATTTCATCGCTATTAAAGCATCATGGAGCGTCGATCGGTTAGCTCAGATTTATCTTGACGAGATCGTCAGACTGCACGGGGTACCGGCCACAATTATTTTGGACAGAGACGGGCGATTCTTATCACGTTTTTGGACGAGTCTACAGGCGACGCTGGGCACTAAGTTGAACCTTAGCTCCGCGTACCACCCGCAAACTGATGGCCAGACAGAAAGAGTGAATCAGATCCTGGAGGATATGCTACGTCTGTGCGCGATAGATTTGAAGACTAGCTGGGACACGCACTTGCCGCTCGCGGAGTTCGCATACAACAACAGTTACCAATCGAGCATCCAAATGGCTCCCTACGAGGCACTTTACGGGAGGAAGTGCCGATCTCCGATTTATTGGGACGAAGTCGGGGAGCGACAGGTGCTCGGGCCAGAACTAGTCGAACAAGCCATCGAGAAGGTCCGCATGATTCGAGATAGGCTCCGCATTGCTCAGAGTCGACAAAAGAGTTATGCAAATACTCGTCGACGACCGTTAGAGTTCTTGGTTGGGGACCATGTGTTTCTGAAGGTGATGTCGATGCGGGGCGTCATGCGATTCGGGATAAAAGGCAAGCTGAGTCCAAGATTCGTTGGGCCCTTCGAAATCCTTGAAAGAGTGGCGACCGTTGCTTACCGGATCGTGCTACCTCCTGCCCTGGCCGAAGTGCACGACGTCTTCCATGTCTCCCAACTTCGGAAGTATGTGCATGACCCAAGTCATGTGGTTAGTTTCAATCAGTTGGAGCTACGCGCCGATCTATCATACTCGGAGGAGCCCGTGCAAATTTTGGACCGAAAAAAAAAGATCCTGCAGAGCCGATCGATGTCCTTGGTTCGCGTACTCTGGCACAACCATTCCGTCGAGGAGTCGACGTGGGAGCTAGAGGCGGAGATGAGGGAGAAGTACCCTTCACTTTTCGCCGACGAAGGTCAGACCCTTGTTCTTAAGTTTCGGGACGAAACTTTTTCTTAGTGGTATATTATGTAGTGCCCCGCTCCCGTTGGGGCGAAGCACTATGTAATAGGCTCGTGCCAAGTCAGACATGGTCGGGACATAGATGGCTAGTCTGAGTCGGCGACGAGTTTGGTATACAAAAACCATGGCATCAATAAAATCGATTTGGACGAGTGATATGAGTACCGTTCCAACTAATAGATCGACTACTGTTGGAATGAGTCCTAGATGCGGTAGGCGGCGTCTGGGCGAAGGAACTCTAAAGGGAGCGACGCAACCCGTCTGCCGTTGGTTGTATTGGTTTTTTGGCTTTCTGAACGAATTGTTGCGTAGATTTGATAGTGTGCTTTCGCGTCGATTTCTGAATACGTCCTTGAGAATTTCGAAGGAAGGATTGAAGGAAGGGTTCTAATTCGATGCTCGTGCCATTGCAGGAGTTCGTGTAACTGACGCTTGACCATCGCAAAGCGTTCTCCTACTCTCGGCGCAATCTCCTTAGGTGGGTGGTTCTTCGGCCTCTTCTTTTCTACTCCTTCCCGCCAACTAAATTCTTAAAATTCAACGTTCAAATCGATGATGCTAACGGGATGTATGCTTGCCACTAAGATCAAGAGCTCGGGATAATATAACAATCTAGAAAAGTTAACTCTGAATCGATAAGTTCACACTAAGTATAGAAAAGATAAAGTTCAAAGAAAGAGATAGAATATATTTCATGCCATGCAAAACACAACTATGAAAACCTTGGTGGCGGTACATCATGCCTCGGAGAATTTGGTGCCTACGGGATACTAAATCAGAACGTATGGCTTCGGGGGAAAGGACCCTTGCGCCAGTAGGAATGATTATGTGATTTGATAATGGTTACGCTATGCAATTTACTTCATACATATTAAGCTGTTCATACATTCGCATGGTCAAGGACGACTTGTGCACAAGGTGAGCTTTCCTCGAGACGGTACCCGGGGCCCTGGGACCGAATCGGTCTAGGAGGAAATTATGGAATCATGCTTCGGCGCGAGGCATTGCAAGACCTCCAGTTAGGCTCGCTACCTGGACTGGAGGGCGCATCGTAAGGCTACGTAATCGTCCTTCTTGGTGTCGATATCACCAATGACCGCATATAGGATAGATTGCATGCTCATCTATTGTCTTGTGCAGGTGGTAAGTATTATGTGTATCTTGTGCAGAAAAGGAGCACGGTCGTGGTAAGAATGGTTAAAATTGGTTATGTTGTTATCGTTTAAAATGTGCCTTCGATATGAACTGCAACTCATATAGTTCTAAATAGAAAGATCACTTCGTATGCCTGAATCCTTAATAAGCAGTGTCGGTTTAGACGAGTGGGTTCGTCCCATCCACTAGCAAGTGTGCTAACCCCCAACTCCCCAGATAACGAGCGTGCTGTGGGAGCTCGAGACTAAGCTGGAGCTGAAGAACGGGAGGCGGCACGAAACTCTCCTATTTTGAAGTATTTTGATGCCCAATTCAGACCGAAGGCTTTTGTTCAAATGTATAAAGGGGCATGGATGTATGGAACGCCGAAGATTATTTCAAGGCGAGCTGTCGATAGTTTTCTTTTGTGTTTCAAAGATGTAGCCGCAACAGCATATGTAATGTAAAAATGACCTTGCACATATTTTGCAAGTTTATGAATGAAAAGCTAAGTTTCTTCCTATGCTATGTTTTCAACTCTCTGTACTGTTTAATTTCAACGCGTCGAGTCAAAAAGGAATTTCCAATTACATATCCTTGCCTTGTGCAAGTCCATTCAGACTTGCACAGCATCACGTCCCGACCCGTGGGGATCGATTTATATCGAGTCAAGGCGATGGCGACCGATTCGGCGAGTCAGAGCGTGACAGTTATAATGTGTTTAAAATAAGGTAAATAAAGTCTACGATGCAATCTACATAATTCTAAGTCAAATCTAGGTCAAAGTCAACTCTAAGTCAAATCTGGTCAACTGTCTAGGTCAAACTAGGTCTAAGTCAAACTTGGTCAATTCTAGGTTAACCCAAGTCAACACTCTAGTCAAACTAGGTCAATTGGTCACATCTAGACTCAATGTTGACTTTTGGTCAACTCTAGTCAAAACCTATATCAAGCTAATCTCACAAGTTACCAACATAACCAATACCTATATCCATCTTACTTTATCTCATCTATCAACCTTGTCTCAACTAACCATAACATATTACATATGTATATACTCAAGCCTATATACATAACATCAATATTTCCTCCCTTAAACCCTCCATATCAGATCATACATAGGGCATACTCATATACCATAATATATACTCAATATATCTCATAGACATATATATAAATATGTATACATGCTCTATAATATCATCTATAGGATACAATATATATAGGTACAAACATACTTGCATACATGCATTACATAGATGAATTAAAACCCCATCTAAATTGTACCCACCTATTCTTAGATAACTAATCCTATTGATACCTTAAAACCCTTGGTACTTCTAACTTAGCTAAACAAGTAGTCTGCATCTAGCCTAGGAAATCAATTCAAACCTTTCCTAATGAACCCAGATCAAAACAAAACATGAGACCTAATCTTAGGAACAACTAACCTAGATAGTATAACTGAAAACTCACCAACACAACCCAACTAAATCTCTGGTAACTTAGTAAACTTCTACTGAATCTCAGGAATATAACAGTGAATTCAGGATTCACTATAATTGTTCTCAGGTTTCCCTAGAGATTTGAATCTCAGGATTATACAATGAACCTCATTTCAGTTTTTAAAACAACATTTCATTTTACATGTGAATCCTTCTAAATCTCAGGTTCCAACTATTAACAGTGAATCTCAGTTTTAGTTTACTGAAATAACAGACAGATGTGTGTGTTTGTGTAGAGTGTGTGTGTGTCTGTGAATTCTCAGTTTTAGTGTTTAGTGATTGACAGTTTAAAAATCCTACTAAATCTCAGGATTATGTCTCAGTGTTTCATTCATAAAATCAGGATTATTTTCATAGGTATCTCAGGAACTTAACTTGGTAATCTCAGTTAACAACACATTAAACCAAGTCATCAATCTATTCATTAAACTCAGGAAAATGACAGTTTTTATGAAAGTTTAACCTCAAAAATACATTTCGAAATCCCCAAAACCTTGTTAACATCCTAACCTATCATGCAATCCAATACTCACAGTAAACTACCACACATGTGTATGAATCAACATGGCAAGTTAACATCAGAATTTCAGTTTAAGGAAACAGGAAATCAATTTTCAGGATTTTAAACACTGACACATGTATCAGTCTACATTTCAGCCCAATTTAATATTGAAAATCCAACACTCGATAACAAAACCCAATCTAATCTTGCAAAACCAACTTAGCAGTGACTAACACAATGTGCATGGGTGAAACATGGCAATTTTGACATTAAAAATCAGTTAGAAAGGGATTTAGAGTTCAGGAATTTCAACAGTGTATCAGGGAATGCATACCTACAGTTCATCATCCAAACTTAATTCAAAAACCTAAATTAAACCATAGAATTTTACAAACAGGTGCATAGATGTGTTCTCCTTGTGTCATGTGTCTAGGGGATGCCATTCGTGTCCATAAACGGGACACGAATGTGTCCAAATAATTTAAATACCCAAAACACTGAACTGTCACAGCAGTGTCGTGCGGCGAGGATAGAGCCTCGTGCTCACAACACAGAGGGACACGCATCTCGTGCTCGTGTCTGTGGATTTGCCTAGGATAGGGCTACACCCCAGACACAGCACGACGTGTCCTAGTTGTGTCACACGCGGATACGAACCCCGTATCAGAGGGGATTCTCCGCTCGTGCACAGCTAGTACAAAACCCGTGCACGAGTCCTAGCACCCTCGACACGACACAAGGGCAGCTCAAACTTGACACGTGTGGTGTCAGACACTGCCCCGAGGTTCTGACCAAAAATGGTGGTGTCTCGTGTCGTGTCCAGTGAGAACTGGACACGGGGTAGCAGGACAGTGTGTGTGGGTGTGCACAGCGTGTTCGTGTCCAATTTGGACACGAACACGACACAGTTTCGTACTCAGTCCTAGGGATTTGTGATCTACACCTAAAACCTATTTTTCTATTCAATTAGTTTTTTAAAATAACACCTTTTAATTCTCACAAGCATTTCAACAAACACGTTATTAAAAACACCGATACGTGTCCGATACGGACACAAAATGGACACGAACTCCTACCAAACTTGGGCTACACTTAGGGGGACCCTAAATGAATGTATCTATGAAGAAAAATCATGATTTCAATGGGTGTAGATAGGTTTACCTATTGAGAGCTAGAATCTCAATGTAAAGAGCCTCAAATCGACGTCTTCCTCGATTTTCTCCGGTTCAACCGTCCTCGAACCTTGCTAGCAAGCACCCACAAGTATCCTCTACTGTAGGGGATGATGATGCAATTGATTTGACTCAATTTAGACTCAATTTGGATTAATGGGGAGAGTTTTAGGGAAGAACAAGTAGGGCTTCTTCTAGGTTTTCTAAAGAAGGCAATTATTTCTTAAGTGTGATACTTATAGGAGGGAGGGGGCTTGTATGGCTGTTGAAAACCTTAGGATTAGGGTTTTAGATGAGTGGTTGAGGTTCCTCCACCCAATTTCCAAGCTTCCTATTGGTCCAAGGCTCCTTTTCACAAATATCTTAAAAAGAAATATCTTTCCTAATAATATCTAGATATTACTAACCTTGGCACTTAGTAGGAATGTTCTAACCCTAATTTTAACCTCATGACTAATCTAGGTTAGGTTAACTTCTAGGTTAAGGCTTCACTAAAAGACTAGCACAATATTTAATTAATATAAATTACAAATTCACAAAATTGTCAAAATGACCAAAATACCCTTAAGCTAAAAATTGGGAATATAAAATTCTAATCACGTGACTAGGCTCCCATGGTCATGGTTAGTCTCTAGGCTTAGCAATACTAGGGTTTAACTAGTTAACCATCAAAATCACCAATCAATATTTTAAATAGTTTTAAATTAATTAAAAATCACCAAAAATCACAATATGATTTAAAAATGATTATTATCACAAAATTTCAAATTTACCCTCATCTGGAAAACTGGGTGTTACACTACGCGACGCTATCGCCCAAGTCATACTTTATATGACGGGCCTTGGGATCGTGGGACTATTTAACTTGACAACCGCAGAATGAGCGGGACGACACTTGGAATGACTTAGGTCGACCGACATAACTTTGCCCAATCTTACTCAAGCCTACAACTTAACGAGCAAAGACCGCGTCAAGCCTTGCCTCGATGGAACGTGCCGTGCACGCGTTCAACTTTGAACGACCAAGTCATCTGGGTGCCTAGACTTATGGCATAAGCTGTGCAACGCAACTTAAATCATGGGACAAGCCAAGGCTATGCCAAGCCTTGGACGACAGGACCGTGCATGCTTTATGAAGCATTCATGCGGGCGACGCCTATGACTTAGGCTATGTTCATAACTTCGCCGACTCAACCAAATTTCCTTCTCCCAAGCCGCGGGACGAAGGATCGAGTGTCATTTTCAAAGCATGCCGTGCACCAACTCTAAGCCGACCGTTGGACCTTTCCATATTCTAACTCAATTCAACCCGTCGGGATTATTCCCTTTAGCTATGTGGATTCATCTCTTTTATTATTAAACCTACTTGTGCAAGTTGAAAACATACGATTTATTATATGAAGGCTAAGATGAGGCAAGTTCACCGAAACTACCCCACCTGAGCGAGCGGTCGCCTCGACCGAGCGATGTCTCCGAGTAGCCGTTGCAAGGCTAAGTCCGAACGCCGTCGACGTTTCTATTCCTTCGATTGACTGAGCGGGACGGGGCACTACATCGAGCCTAGATTGCGCTCGTACAAGACGGGTTCCATAACGGCCGATTTCAGCGGCTGCGACGGGGTCGTCGCACAGAAGTCCCAAGCAGAGACATTGAATAACAGCAGCAGAATTTAAAACAAAACACAAGTCATTCAACAAAGCTCTTTATTGATATTGAAACAATGGTTACATTGGGGGCACAAGGCCAAATTACAGGTCTCTCATGCTCACTTTTCTCTCTTTTACAAGTCACTCTGCTCTCTCTCTCTCATCTCTCGATTATAATGCTTGAGCCAGCGGAAGCTTCGGAAGGCGATGTCCATACATTATGTCCTGTATAAGTCTTTACTCCATACGGCCGTACGCTTCGAATCGCCAAGGAACTTCGTGCCTCGACGCATCCAAGCGAGCTCCGTGCCACGAGCTTCTACCTGTGCATGTACATGTAAACTATGTGGGTGTCAGTACTCAACTGTACTGGTGGAATGAGCTCCTCGCCCACCCATACAAAACCTGCACGTTATTTTACTTTGTGCAACATGGTCCCTTTTTATCAATTGTCTTTCTAGTCTTGCCTTAGGATCAGTTTTACGACCGACGCCTTGCTGATTTTGTGTCTTTAGACCATCTCGTGCTTGCAACGAATGTTAACTCAATACCTTGCCTCAAGACCCTTCTCATGCCAACAACGTTAACCTATCGAGTCGTGTTTGCCTTACGGCTTAAAATCAGAGACGCAACTACGCGATCAAGCTCCATTTTCCGTGTGACCGTACTACAAATCCTTGCTGAGGCCGTGCCTCGCAATTCAGTGAGACTTAACCATATCGCCGCCTCGTGGCCCATGCCGCCTAGCGGCCCTTGCTACTTTGACCACCAACTGACCCAATCAAGACTTGTGAATGTTAGTGTCACTCAACCAACTTTGCCTTGCGGCGGTTTCCCGACTTAAACTCAAACAACTCAACCAACTTAAGCAACTTATATGCCGACAACTCAAGACTTGACGCCACATCTCGTGCCGAAGCACGACGCCTATGTTGAAACCCAATCTTAGGCCCAAACTTTGTGTTCTAATTATACACACCTACAACTCAACTCAATCCAAAGGCATACGCGCGGTTAGTCGCTATTTGTCGACATCTATATGAACTTGGCCACTAGCATCACAAGCTATACCTTGACGTATAGTTTTGTTAATCGGGATCTTTTCGACGCAAGTAGCTAGCCCCGTCGCAAGTCCCCGCTTAACCTGTTACGCACGACTATACCCTGTTCCCTCCTAGGCCGAGTCGGCCCCATGGCCCAGGGTTACCGCTCGAGGGTTCATCGCCCTTGTCGATAAGTTGTTAAATGACCATGCAAGACTCGACACAAACTGACGTCTCACACAGTCATTCCTCTACCAAAACTAAGACTTCTATCCTTGAGACCCCTCGACGACCCACGGTCACGAGCATTCCTTTCCTTGAGACCCCTCGACGACCCACGGTCGCGAGCATTTCCTTCCTTGTTACCCTATCATTTGGTTCAACTCATGAATGCCTATTTGATAGTCCTTTCTCAAAACTCACTTTGAATCAATTGTGATCCTGCCTTAACACTAAGTCCGTACACCGTGCCTCAAACCGACTTCCGATCTACGCGACGCTATCGCCCAAGTCATACTTTATATGATGGGCCTTGGGATCGTGGGACTATTTAACTTGACAACTGCAGAATGAGCGGGACGGCACTTGGAATGACTTAGGTCGACCGACATAACTTTGCCCAATCTTACTCAAGTCTACAACTTAACGAGCAAAGGCCGCGTCAAGCCTTGCCTCGATGGAACGTGCCGTGCACGCGTTCAACTTTGAACGACCAAGTCATTTGGGGGCCTAGACTTATGGCATAAGCTGTGCAACGCAACTTAACACATGGGACAAGCCAAGGCTATGCCAAGCCTTGGACGACAGGACCGTGCATGCTTTATGAAGCATTCATGCGGGCGACGCCTATGACTTAGGCTATGTTCATAACTTCGCCGACTCAACCAACTTTCCTTCTCCCAAGCCGCGGGACGAAGGATCGAGTGTCATTTTCAAAGCACGCCGTGCACCAACTCTAAGCCGACCGTTGGACCTTTCCATATTCTAACTCAATTCAACCCGTCGAGATTATTCCCTTTAGCTATGTGGATTCATCTCTTTTATTATTAAACCTACTTGTGCAAGTTGAAAACATGCGATTTATTATGTGAAGGCTAAGATGAGACAAGTTCACCGAAACTCCCCTACCTGAGCGAGCGGTCGCGTCGATCGAGCGATGTCTCCGAGTAGCCGTTGCAAGGCTAAGTCCGAACGCCGTCGGCATTTCTATTCCTTTGATTGACTGAGCGGGACAGGGCAATACAAAAAATGCTCCATGCACGGCAAGCCTCACCGGCCCAGCCAGCGGTATTTAGATTTACTCCAAGAATCTTCTGAAGGAGTATTTCGACATACCCGATCCCGAAGCCGAGATACAATCGGTCAAAAGAATCTTCTCCAAGATCCTTCTCGTCATCTTCCTACTTCTCATTCAGGAGATGATTCCTTCTCTGATTATGATGCATACAACGAAACTTTTGAACAGACAGTGTCTTCCACTGTACCTAGAGAAGTGACAGCTTATGTTGTCACTGAAGATCCAGATGCTTCTAGTTCGGCTAATCAAGAACAACGAATTACTGCACTAGAGGACAAGTTGAAGACCATGGCTGAAATGGTCGCAAGTATGCATTCTATCGTTGGGGCCCAACATACAGTACCACCGACCATACCTGCTGCAAATCCTGAGATCATAGCATCGTCGGTGCCTGTCAATGCAGGGCTGGAGGTAGTGCTTACCACGCTGTTCCTCCCCCTAACACTCTGATTCAGCCTGCTCCTTCTTCACCATCGGAGGATGCTAATGAAGCTGTCAAACTCTTGCGCACTCAGTTCGAGGCTTTCAAAGAGAAGGACAATTTGCAGAGATTGGGGATCAAACAATCCTATCCAATTGAATGGAAAGAAGTCCCGTTTCCTCCTAAGTACAAGATTTCTACAATCACTCTGTTTGATGGCAGCACTTCTCCTAGTCAGTTCATTAACCACTTTGAGGTAATGACTGTCCAACTTCAGCCAAATGACGCTCTTCTTACCAGAGTATTCGTCGGTTGTTTAGCCGGTGTGGCATACGATTGGTACAGAAGTTTGCCTGATGGCTGTATCACCTCTTTCTCGGGTTTTAAACAGATCTTCTTGGAATGATTCTATGAGGGAATCAACGATATGCCCATGTCAGCCCTTAATAAAATCAAACAAAGACATAATGAAACCGCTGAGAGTTTCATTGAAAGATTCTGCCGAGAAGCTTTAAAGATGCCCCCTGGAACTCCGGCCGCTGTCACCATAGACACCTGCAAGGCAAATCTTTTGCCCATTATCAGCATGTGGACGGGGTCAACTCAGTTCCAAGACTGGCTATCCTTCATTGTCAATGCTAAAGCAGCTGAAGTTAGCGCTGACAAGTTCAAGCAGCTAGGGGTACACATGTCTAACCCCGACAGGGATGAACATCAGACATCGAGTAGCGGTAATCGCCAGAACAACCGCAAGAATAAAGAGACTTTGAATATCAACTTGAAGGGCAAAGAATCTTTGGCTGTTAACGTGGCACCACCTATGTCTACTTCTACTCCTTCTGCCCCTCCACCAAGGGAACCTCGTCCGAAAGTAGAGTACTCCTTTGACGAGAACGACACCGCGAGTATCTTTGATTGCTTAATCAAAAGCAATAAGCTCCAACTCCCAGACCCGAAGAAGCCTGATGAGGTCGGTAAGACCGATCATCCCAAATATTGTATCTATCACAGGTTTATTGGGCATCCCACTCGAGCATGTTATGTGCTCAAAGGCAAGATTCAAGAGCTAGTCAACGCTGGTGTTGTCACTCTGCAACAATACGAGAAGACGGTTACCGCAAACATGGTCTCAGTACAGTTCGGTAACTTTCCTCCACAGATGGTATAGCATGGTGTCATCCCTATCCCTAAGGCCACTCTTGAGATCGAGAATCTCCCTCCTCCACGAAGTGAAGTTCTCGTCCCTTTATCTCTTGACAACGGTGAGATTATGTAGATTCACCCTGATCTTGCTTCGGAATTCGAAGTTCCCTCTTCCTACAAGAAGAAAGAACGCTCCAAGGGCAAGACAAAGACTTGCAATATGGTGTCTTTTGACCCCATAGTTGAAGAAGAAATCCTGCTGGGCACCAGGTCAGGAAAAGCCTATCTACGGGAGTATTCCGAAGCTCAGAAGAATCATGCTTCTTCTTCTGAGTCTACTCCAGTGCAACCTGTTTCCACTGAAGACATCCCTTCTGCATCCTCACCGGTTGTAGTACCCATTCCCCCCAAACCGACGACAGTCGACAAAGGCAAACAACAAGTCCGCTTCGACAAGCCTTTGAAGAAGTCATCTCCCTCTGGACTTGAGAAGCCATACAACTTTGATATCTTGGCTCAACTAGCCAATACACCGGCCAGGCTGTCAATCTTCGAGCTCTTACGTCTCTCCAAAGAGACTCGAAAAACTTTGAGTGAAGCTCTAATGCAGGCAGAAACCTGTCTAGCCCTTCTAAAGAAGCCGAAAGTAGAGCATGTCTCTTGCCTCCATTGTCACAGTGTGTTGGAGTTGATTCCAAACATTACCTTCACACAGGATGATATGCTGATGGAAGACAATAGACATGACCGTCCTCTATACTATACAGGATATGTCGACTCAATGAAAGTCGATCGTATTCTGATAGATCCAGGATCAGCACTCAGCATCATGCCAAAAACAATGCTAGATGCACTGAAGATCCCAGTGCATAGTCTTTCTAGCACAATCACCACCATCTTGGGGTTTAATCAAGGAAGGAGTGAACCTCTGGGCAAGATTCGCCTAAAACTCCAAATAGGCAATCTCCGCACAAAGGTGACTGTTTCACTTAACAAAATGCCTAAAATCGGCTTTTGAAAATAAAACTTGAAAGAGTACAAAAAGTACAAATATTCTGGAAAGTATTGCTATGGAAGTCTGATCTGAAGGCGATCACTTTGTTCCTTGGACCATACGATGATGATGAAGATCACTGTTAGAAGATGAACAGCTGGAAGAACTAAGTCACCAGAAAGGTATCGACGCACTTAGGCACTGATGGCGAGGCCGAATGCTTTCCTGCTTTGCTTCATTCTGTTCTGGAAGAAAGGTTGAAGAAGAATGCTCCAGAAAATCAAAGTCTCTGGGCTCTGATCTCTATATATTCTCTCCTGTCTCTCTGTACTTGATGATTTTGATGTGTAAAATAAGTCTATTTATAGACATGACTCCTTGGACGTAAAAAGCAACACAGTTGAGTTTTCTACGCTGGCAACTGTCACCCACGATGGAAGTTACCCTCTACATACGTTGACACGTGTCCCATTATATCAACAAAAACAGGGAGCACGTACACACGTTCTTCAATAAGTGTGGCATGAAAGCCACGTGGACAAACCACGTTCTCATGTAGCCAGAAACAATCGGGCGTAAAAATGACCCGAAATATATACTGAACGTAAAGTGGCAAATTGGCGTAAAAACAGCCCAAATAAACTTTCCAGCGTAAAGTGGCTAAAATAGCCTTGAGCGTAAAGTAGCTCAAATAGACTTTACACTCACAATAGTTTTGAGCGTAAAAACTCACATAACTATCGTGCGTAAAAAAGAAATAATTCCATTGAGCGTAAAGTGGCCTATTTTGCACTAAACGACAATATCGATTTCTGTGTAAATCAAATTTCTTCGAATTCTGCGTTTATACGCTGTCAACAAATCATTATGTCAGATGCATTAAATGTATGATCTGACAGCCTGTTCCTAGCGTAAAGGGTAGCCAGCGTACAAAGTAGGTAGCGTAAAGCTTACTACAAAATAACCCTGGCATAGAGTAGCCTGTTTGAGCGTAAAGCTCTCTTTCTTTGACTTGATTTATGAGGTACTTTTTTATGCTCCTACAGTGACCTTCTACATCATAGACAACCATGGTTGTTCTTACAATGCTCTGTTGGGGAGACCATTCTTGCATGAACACAACATTGTTCCTTCTACTCTCCATAAATGTTTCAAATACGTTGATGACAATGGAGAGGTTCAAAAAGAGGTTGCGGATCTCTATCCTTTCAAAGGTGTTGAAGCATACTGCAATAATGCTCGTATGTACAAAGATGAGTTCATGAAGGTTGTACTGGCTCTAGACACTGAAGAAGAATAAGAAGCAGTGCCCAAAGACACCCTCATCATACCTGTCAAAGGGCGTGTTTCTCATCCTCAGTCTTCCAAACCACTGGCTATTCACTTGCCAGTCCAGAAGCAACCAATCGATGGTGGTCAAAATCAAAGGGAGCTCACCTCTTCTGAGCCACTTGTTATCGACTTACGTCGTAATAAGGATAAAAAGCAGCTCACCTCTTCTGAGCCACTTGTTATTGATTCATCTCATAACAAGGATAAAAGGGAGCTCACCTCCTTTGAGACACTTGTTATTGACCTCCGTCGTAACAAGCCTCATCCACGTTCTTCTTCTCCCCCTCTTGTAATCAATCTGACCAAGTCTGCTAAGGCTAAAGGTCCTGTTGTAAATACAGATGTACAAATCAATGAAAAAACATCTACTTTCTAGTATATTGATGTCATTTATCATGCTAAGTGCTATTTGGATATGTTAGATAGCTTTCAGTCATTTACAATGGGAGTTGTACAGTCTCTTCAAACGGAGGTCTTACTCGAACACCCAGACGATTCATACTTTGTTGTCCCTTCTCGAAAAAGAGGCGAGAGTCCAATACTTTTTAGTAAAGGACCAGAACAAAAATTCAGCTATACGGATGATAGCAAAAGCAACGATGCGGGACATCTCCAACTTCGTCGTTACAGTCAACAATCAAAAGATATCATCCGAAAGATGGGTTATGATTTCAAGAATGGCCTCAACTATGGTAAGGGTAGACGAACTCCTCTCTGTACGGCTGTTCCGAAATGAAAGTCAGAGATGTACTACAGCAGGACCAAAAGAGGTCTCGGATATGCTTCATGTCCCGTCTTATCCCCAGCAGTCTCCGAATCCGATAGTGAGGAGCGCTCTAACTCTTCTGATTCCAGATTATGGGATTCCGACACCAGCATTGGTTAAACTCATCGGCTGATCGTATCTTCTGACATGGTCTCCGTCGAACTTCCAGAAGGCTATGACGAGGATATTGAAGAAAATCCCGAAACAGATCCTTGGGCTCAACGAATGGATACCCAATGGGAACTCCGATTTGAACAATGAGAACCTCCTACCGAAGATCAATTAGTTCAAATTGATGTAGGAGAGAGCGGGTCACCTCGTCCAATATTCATCAGCAAGAACCTTCCAGAGGCAGATAAGCAAGAATTAATTCTTCTTATTCGAGAATATATTGATATTTTTGCCTGGAATTATGAAGACATGCCAGGTTTAGATCCCAAAGTTGCTACTCATAAACTGAATATTTTGCCTAATGCAAAACCAGTCAAACAACATCAACGGCGTTTCAAGCGAGAAATGATGGACGCAATTGATGATGAAGTCAAGAAGCTCATCGCTTGTGGCTTTATTCGAGAAGAACAACATCATGATTGGGTAGCTAACGTCGTTCCAATCCTGAAGAAAACTGGCAAAGTTTGAGTTTACATCGACTTTCGGGATCTTAATGAAGCCTGTCCAAAAGATGAATTTCCTCTCCCTATTACAGACATCATGATTGACAACACCTGTGGGTTCGAGCGAATATCCATCATGGATGGATTCTCTGCATACAACAGATTCGGATAAATCCTGAAGATGAAAAACACACTTTTTTTCGCACTCCTCGCGGAGTCTACTGCTATACTGTAATGCCATTTGGTCTCAAGAACGCTGGTGCAACTTACCAACGAGCTATGAGTACTATCTTTCGAGATCATCTATGCAAGACTGTCGAATGCTACGTCGATGATATTGCTGTCAAGAGTCGTCTAAAGGAAGATCATATCCAAGACTTGAGAACAATCTTTAATCTGATGCGCCAACATCAACTCAAAATGAATCCCACCAAGTCATTTTTGGGTATCTCTAGTGGTAAATTTCTTGGCTTCGTCATTACCTCTAAGAGTATACACGTGGATCCCGAGAAGATCAAAGCCATTCAAGAGATGCGTCCTCTACGCAACCTAAAAGAGCTACGAGGATTTCAAGGTCGACTTGCGTACATCATGAGGTTCATTTCAAATCTGTCTGGACATTGCAGACCATTTACTCAGCTAATGAAGAAGGATGTATCTTTCATTTGGAATGAAGAATGTCAACGAGCATTCGAAGATATAAAGCAATATCTCATGAACCCACCAGTCTTGGTGCCACCGATCTCAGGCATACCATTCTTAATGTATATCCGTGCTATGGATCATTCATTGGGTGCTTTACTTGCCCAAAAGAACAAAGAAGGTCATGAACAGGCTATCTATTATCTCAGTCGTACTATGATTAGTGCTGAACACTGTTATAGTCCGGTTGAGAAAGAATGCTTAGCTCTTATGTTTACTGTTCAAAAGACAAGGCATTACATCATTGGTCAAACTATTCATGTCATATCCCGAGTTAATCCTCTTCGGGTACTGATGAAGAAGCCCAGCACACTCAATTCTCGGTTGGCTACATGGGCCATTCTGCTAGCCCAATATGACATGGTATATGTACCTCAAAAATCTGTTAAATGTCAAGCACTGGCGGATTTCTTAGCAGCTCATCCTGTTCTAAAGACATCCAAACTCTATGATGAAATTCCAGACGAGACATTGGAATCAAATATGATCTCCGAAGAATTTCCTACTTGGCGTCTATTCTTTGACGGTGCATCCAGGATCGGACCCAATGGTGCCATTGTCGCAGGAGTTGGGGTTGTTCTTATTTCTCCAGACGGGTCAACTATCCATAAAGCCTACTCCCTAGATGAACCTTGCTCCAACAACGTAGCTGAATACAATGCTCTACTCATCGGCCTTCAGTTAGCCAAACAGCTGGACGTCGAATATCTTGAAGTCTATGGTGACTCCAAGCTGGTTGTTAACCAGGTTAGAGGGACCTATGAAGTTTGCCATCAAGATCTAGTGCCTTACCATGAAGCGGCAATCGGCATGGCTACTGTAGGCCTCAAAAATGAAAGTCACGCTGAGTTGATCAGAACAAGTCACACAGAGTGATCCAAGAAGCAGCACAAAAGATACGCTAAGTTCTGCCTGGCCATCTCCTTTAGAAGTCATGCAGAGACAGCTCAGCCATACGTCAGAATCATAATGACTGACAACACAACAGTCGAGAAACGTCTTCTCGTATGCCACGTATGCACAGAATTCGAGAGATCATCGCCGTCTTTTGCGTGATTTTCGAAATCTTTCTTAGCAAGACTCACTCTTCACCAAGTTGGCGTGACTTTGGGTCTTATCTTCATTTAATGCGGCTGATAATATAATCAATGTCAGAGATTTTGTGTCAGACGAAGCGTGCCAAATTAAGACAGCTGGCGGTTTGTGTGGATTCTGAACCTTCTCCTTCCTCAAATTTGCGTGGATTTTTGAGTTATTTTTCTCAAAGCCTGCGTGAATTCTGAAGTATTCTTCTTCAAAGCTTGCGTGGATTTTGCCTTCAACGAGTCTGCGTCAACGAAACTGCGTGGATTTTTTGCCTTCAGCAAGACAGCGTGGATTTCATTTCAACTGGAGTACGTGGCAGCCATGCCACCGATCTCTCTCTCGCGTGCCCAGTAACTTGCACACGACTCATGCACTAATGCCATGTGTCCAACAGTTACGAGCCACGTCCAGTAACTACTCACTAACCCTGCGTGTATTTAGAGTCTGCATGACTTTTCAAATGCACTAGTGGTGAGGTAGTTATCTTTTCAGTTACTGTTTTGACTCTATAAATAGAGTTCTTTTTTTATTCATTGTACAGATACATTGATATCTACTGTCAAAATTTTGAGAGCTTTTCTTCTTCGCATAGTCCAAGGGATAAAGCGATCGTCTTCTAGATCGGATTCCTACAGTTGTAATTTTCCCAGATACACAACAAATAAAGAGAATTTCTTTATGGAAAACAAATTGGCGACTCTGCTGGGGAAAACCATCTCCTCTTCTGAGATGGTAACAACTCAATGCGACACTTCGTCTATCGGCTCGACGAAGAAGGTGATGACGATCAAATTCGATCAACTCGCCTATGAAGAAATGCAGCGGGCTAAGGGTGGCAAGCCCATTCCAGCCTCCATTATCACTGCCAAGTCAAAGGGACACTCTGTCTATGTCCCTAAGAATCAGTTGGCAGTCAATGGTGAAGTCTCTGCCACAGTGTCTACTCCTAACACTGGCAAGAACTCCACTGCAAGCACGCACACTCTTGTGCGCTCGAAGATGACAGTAACTAAAAGTCACGTTGACAGTACTGGCTCCTTATCCGAATCTGTTCCAGCGTGCAAATTCAATTCTAAAAGTCACGCTGACAGTACTGGCTCTTTAGCCGAATCTGTTCCAGTGTGCAAATTCAATTCTAAAAGTCACGCTGACAGTACTGGCTCTTTAGCCAAATCTGTTCCAGTGTGCAAATTCAACTCTAAAAGTCACGCTGATAGTACTGGCTCCTTAGCCAAATCTATTCCAGTGTGCAATCTCACATTCAAAAGTCACGCTGACAGTATTGGCTCCTTAGCCAAATCTGTTCCAGCGTGTAATTCTAAAATCAAAAGTCACGCTAACAGCTCTGGTTCTTTAACCAAGTCTGTTTCAGCGTGTATTTCATCAGAGAAGAATAACTCCTTAGTTATCTCTTCTTCTTCACCGAGTTCTACTAGAACTGGGGGTGGTTTTCCACACAAAGTCCCTTCGAAAAGGAACAACTCTTTAGTTGTTTCTTCTGCTCCTGTAGTCTTTACTCCAGGAACAGCTTTGACTGATACTTTTGTTAGTCAAAGGAAAGGAGATGGTCTTTTGACTACTCTTCCTTCTGGACATTCTATGTCTCAACATCTGAATGAGTCTAAGAAGAAACATTCCTTAATGTCTTCTTCTTTGATTTCTTCAAATTGGGCACAGAATCTGTCCATTAAAGAGGGTCTGTTACCAACTCCTAATCAAGGGAGTGGTTTAACTCTTCCTTCTCTGCAAATATCCAGATCAATGGAAGGAAAACTCCATGTTTCCAAAATTAATATGTTACCTTCCACTGATTTAAGAACAAAACTCAGCACTTCTGGTGTTAAGAAACCATACCAATTGGATATGAAGATAAAAGATCCAGATGCAGAGTATGCAAGAAATTATGTGGCTCACATTAATCACTCTTTGTATAATCAAGAGCCATCAAGACCCAAGAACAGGAAATATATTCCTCAATCTTCACAAACAGATTTACGGGAATATCTTCAACAGAAGAGAAGGAGTAATTCTATATCAAAGGAACATGCTGAATGTGACTTCTATCCAAGAGTCATAATTCAGTGCAGATGTGAATCAACAGTTCAAGACCATGGTGATCATGCTGAATGTGACTTCCAGCCAAGAGTCACAATGCAATGCAGATGTCAAAATAAACGACAGTCTGTCTTTAATAGGATTCAGTATGAACCTATGCCTGATGAAGAGGAGCCTTTGTTTGCCTCTGTCAACATGACTTCTCGGGACACCGGGGGTAGAGTTGATAGTCCAGATGGAGTATATAAAAACACCAGAGCAAGAGTCCTGGCTTCTAGTCAAAGAAATTTGATCCCTGAAATTGACTCTGAATTTCTTGGAGAATCTAACTTCCCACCTCTTCCTACTGGGGGTAATTCTCCTATAGTTGACTTTGATACACGAAGCAATGATTCAGAGCATACAACATCTACTAGTTCATCAATAATCCCTCATACAGTCACGACTTACATGGTTGATGGGAATACTGATGAACCCTCTTCTTCCCTGACTCCTCAAGATCAAAGAATTGCTTCTTTGGAACAGCAAATGAAGTCTATGACTGACACAATAAAGTCAATGTATGAACTCATGACAGCTCAGTTGCAAAATTGACAGACTGTATCAGATGCTATACCAGTTGATACTGATATAAGTCCAATACAAGTTCCTCCAGCAGTACAATCCAATACTCCTGGACCTGCTCAACCAAATCCTAGTCTCTCTGGAGCTGGGGGTAGTGCTTACAATGCTGTTCCTCCTCCTAACTATTCTCTACAAGCCACAACTCCACAATCTTTGGGAGTTGTCTCTGAAGAATTGAAAAATCTCAAAACTCAATTCGAGGCATTCAAACAGAAGGATGGTTTACAAAGGTTAGGCATCAAGCAGCCTTATCCGATAGAATGGAAGCAAGTATCATATCATCCTAAATACAAGCCTCCTACTATCTCATTCTATGATGGAACCACTTCTCCAAGTCAGTTTATCAATCACTTTGAAGTGATGACTGATCAACTACAACCAAGTGATGCCCTCCTTACTCGGGTATTTATTGGATGTCTCAAGGGAACGGCTTATGAATGGTATAGAAGTCTCCCAGATGGGAGTATTACCTCATTTGCTGGTTTCAAACAGATGTTTCTTGAAAGGTTCTATGAAGGGCTTAATGACATGACTATGTCTGCTCTTATTAGAATCAAGCAGAAAAATAATGAATCTACAGAGGAATACATTGAACGGTTTCGAAGAGAAGCTCTGAAGATGCCTCTTGGAACTCCTGATGCTGTCACCATTGACACGTACAAATCAAACTTGTTGCCAATCATCAGTATGTGGACGGGGTCCACTCAATTTCAAGATTGGCCTTCCTTCATAGTCAGTGCTAAAGCTGCAGAAATCAGTGCTGAAACCTTCAAAGGTTTAGGAGTGCAGATGACTCCTAAAGAAACAGGACAAGGGGCTAACAATAAAAATAATGCTCGCAAAGGAAAAGAAACTCTAGAAGTTAATCTTCAGAGCAAAGATGCATCGAATGTTCAAACTCCTGCCTCTACAACTCAACAATCAAGAACACCTCGCCCCAGAGAAGAATATTCTTTTGATGACGACGATGTCCTTGGTATCTTTGAATGTCTGCTGAAAGGTAATAAAATACAATTACCAGAGATCAAGAAACCTGATGAAGCTGGTAAGACAGATCATCCTAAATACTGTCCATATCACAGAATGCTGGGTCATACAATTCGTACATGTTATGTATTGAAAGGAAAGATCCAAGAAATGATTAAATCTGGAGCTATCTCTCTTACTCCAAAAGAGAAGACTGTCACCTCCAACGTCGTCTCTATGCAATTTGGAAATTTCCCTCCTCAACTCCTTGAAAGTGGGATTATTCCTATTCCCAAGGCAACTCTTGACATAGTGAATCTTCCTCCTCCACAGTCTGAAGGATTAGTGCCAATCACTTTGGAAATAGGAGAAATCATGTGGATCCATCCTGATCTAGTGGCAGATTTTGAATCACCTTCTCCTCAAAAGATTTCTTCTCAAAAATCCAAGAAGGCTGGAAAGATCAAGTCATGTCATATGACTTCTCTTGGGTCTACCTCTGACACAGAGCCAAAAGACAAAGAAGAAGCACTTGTTAGTGCTACTCGAACGGGGAAACCTTACCTAAAGGATTATTCTAAAAATCCTGAAGATCCTACTGATATCCCTTCAGATGCTAAAGATGCTCCTAATGTTCCTCCCGAGGAAGAACCATCTACTGAACCTGTTCCTCCCAAGCCTACGGCTCTGGAGAAAGGCAAACAACGGGCTCGGTTTGATATCCCTTTAGTCATTGACTTGGCTAAAATCTCTAAGGCTCAGCCTTCTCCCAATATAAATATTGCTGCTTTTACATTTAATAAAAAGTCTCCACCTTTGCAGTACGTTGATGTGTGTAATTATGTTCATAGTTATTTACATCTGTTAGATGACTTGAACACAATAACCATAGGAGTTGTACAGACTGTTCATACAGATGTATCTCTAGAACCTGTACAATCTTCATACTTTCTAGTTCCTAGCAGAAAGCCAGGAGACATTCCAATATTCTTCTACAAAGGGCCTCAAAATCCTTCTGATCTTGAAGATGATGACAAAAATGATGATACTGGAAGATTACAACTACGTCGTTATAGTCAGCAATCTAGAGACATCATCAAAAATATGGACTATGACTTCAGGACTGGCCTTAATAATGGAAAAGGAAGAAAAATGCATGTCCGGATTCCTCCTTTGAAATATGGAAGGACGAAATACGGATTGGGTTATACTGCTCCTACTCCTTTCATCAACATTATCCATGAAGATCTTGAGTCTGACGAAGATAAGAGATCTGATTCTTCTAGTACCACTTCTTGGGATTCCGATACGAGTATCGGTGACTTCTATTGCAACCTTCTGTCTTCTAACATGGTTTCTATTGACCATTCTGAAGAAAGTGATGAAGACGAAGAAGAGTTTGAAATCTCATCTGAATCAGAACAGTGGGCCCAAAGATTAGATAATCAATGGGAGTTCCGTTTCGAGCAAAAAGAACCTCCGACTGAAGATAAACTTGTTCAAATAGATGTTGGTGAAGAGGGGTCTCCCAAACCAATATTCATCAGTGAAAGTCTTTCAGAAACTGATAAGAAAGACATGATCAAACTCATTCGTGATTACATCGATATCTTTGCTTGGAGTTATGAAGATATGCCAGGGCTTGATCCTCAAATTGCAACTCACAAGCTCAACATCTTGCCGAATGCTAAACCGGTCAAACAATAACAGCGATGATTTCGTCCGGACATCATGGATGCAATTGAAGCTGAAGTCAATAAACTCATTACATCTGGGTTTATTAGAGAGGAACAACATCCCGATTGGGTGGCTAATATTGTTCCTGTTCTTAAAAAGACTGGCAAGATCAGAGTATGCATAGACTTTCGCGATCTCAATGCGGCATGTCCTAAAGACGAATTTCCTCTACCAATCACTGATGTCATGGTTGATAATACCTGTGGATTTGAACGAATGTCATTCATGGACGGGTATTCTGGGTATAATCAGATCAAAATGTTCCCAAAAGACGAGAAGCACACTTCTTTCAGAACGCCGATTGGTACATACTGCTATACAGTTATGCCATTCGGTCTCAAGAATGCAGGAGCAACTTATCAACGAGCTATGAGTACTATATTCCGTGAACATTTACGAAAAACAGTCGAATGCTATGTTGATGATATTGCAGTCAAAAGTCGACAAAAGGAGGATCATATCCAAGATTTGAAGACTATATTTGATCTAATGCGTAAGCATCAATTAAAGATGAACCCTACTAAGTCCTTCTTAGGCATCTCTAGTGGTAAATTTCTCAGCTTCGTCATTACTCTAAAGGTATACACGTGGATCCCGAGAAGATCAAAGCCATCCAAGAGATGCGTCCTCCACGCACCTTAAAAGAGCTACGAGGATTTCAAGGAAGAATTGCTTATATCAGGAGATTTATCTCTAATTTATCAGGACGCTGCAGACCATTCAACAAACTTATGAAGAAAGGTGTCTCTTTTGTCTGGAATGATGAATGTCAGAAAGCATTCGATGATATAAAACAATATCTGATGAGCCCTCCAGTATTGGTACCTCCCGTCTCAGGAATACCGTTCCTCCTCTATACTCGAGCAATGAGTCATTCATTGGGTGCATTACTCGCTCAAAAGAATCAAAATGGCCATGAACAGGCCATTTATTATCTCAGCCGCACTATGACCGGAGCTGAACCTCGATATTCACCAGTTGAAAAAGAATGTCTAGCCTTGATGTTTGCTGTCCAAAAGACACGTCATTATATCATTGGCCAGACTATTCATGTCATCTCCAGGATCAATCCTATACGGATCATGATGAAGAAACCCAGTGTTTTGAATTCTCGATTGGCTAACTGGGGAATCCTACTTGCTCAGTATGATATGCACTATATTCCTCAGAAATCAGTCAAAGGACAAGCTTTAGCTGATTTTCTGGCTGCTCACTCAATTCCAGAAAATTCAAAACTCTATGATGAAATCCCAGATGAAGTCCTAGATTCAAATCAAATTGCTGAAGAAGATCCTACTTGGCGTCTATTCTTTGATGGAGCGTCAAGAATTGGTCCTAATGGCGATATTGTTGCTGGAGTTGGAATTGTTCTTGTATCGCCAGAAGGTCTTGCCATCCAAAGAGCTTATTCTCTCGATCAGCCGTGTTCAAACAATGTAGCTGAGTACAACGCATTGCTTATTGGTCTTCAACTCGCTAAACATCTGAATATTCAACATTTGGAGGCGTATGGAGACTCTAAACTTATTGTCAATCAGATCAGGGGTACTTATGAAGTTCGCCATCAAGATCTGGTTCCTTATCATAGAGTGGCCATATCTATGGCCTCATCATTTAAGGAATTCTTCATTGAACATGTTAGGCGAGCATGTAACACAGAAGCTGATGTCCTTGCTAATCTTGCAGCGGTGCTGGCTATCCCAATCAAACGGCAACAAATGATCGTTGTTCGTAATCGAGAATTATTTCATCTTGAAAATAACCTGACTCTAGGACTTTCAGTTGACATTGAAGAATCAACATCTCATGACGTCAACACAACAAGAGGATTTGGATTTAGTCGTAAATCGATATCATCTTCATCCGATTCCAGCATGGAATTCATCTTCAGTAACTCGACTGAGAATCAGAATACGGATAAAGATTAGAGACTTCCTTTCTTAGATCTTGTATTGTATGATATTCTTCCGGATGATCCGAGTGAGGCAGCATCTATCAGACGACGATCACTCAGATTCTATTACAATCATACAACAAAGACCTTATATCGTCGAGCTTATGATGGTTTACTCCTTCGGTGCATTGCCGGTGATGAAGCCCAACAAGTTATTCGTGAAGCACATGATGGAATTTGTGGAGCGCATCAACCTGGGCCAAAACTTCAAGACCGTATTCGACGGATGGGATATTATTGGCCAACTATGGTATCAGATACCATTGAATATGCAAGGAAATGCAAAGCTTGCCAAATCCATGCGGATTTTATACATCAACCTTCGGAATTTCTACATCCGACGGCAGCATCATGGCCCTTCGAAGCTTGGGGCATGGACATTGTCGGCCCGATCAATCCTCCATCATCTAAAGGTCATCGGTTCATTCTCGCAATAACCGATTACTTCTCCAAATGGGCCGAAGCTATTCCTTTATCTGAAGTTAAGACGTCTAATGTCATCAGCTTTATTAAGCACCACGTCATCTACAGATTTGGTGTTCCTCGACGCATTGTTCATGATAACGGACCACAGTTCGTCAGCCAGAAATTTACTCGATTCTGTGACGATCACCGGATCAATAATGTTGCTTCTACCGCATATAATCCAGCAGCTAACGGATTGGCAGAAGCTTTCAACAAGACTATCATCAAACTCCTAAAGAAGTTTGTCTCCACTAACAAACGTAATTGGAGTGACAAGCTCGGGGAATGCTTGTGGGCTTATCGCACTACAGTCCGTAATGCTACTAAGTGTACACCTTTCTCTCTGGTGTACGGATCTGAGGCTGTTCTCCCATTAGAGATTCAAATTCCTTCTTTAAGGATAGCAATCGCTAATGAACTCACTGCCGAAAATAATGATCGTCTTCGACTTCAAGAATTGGAGGCTCTGGATGAAAAACGGTTATCTGCTCAACAGAATATTGAATTCTATCAAGCTAGAATTTCAAGGGCTTTTAACAAGAGAGTCAGAATTCGAACATTTCAGAAAGGAGAACTTGTGCTTACTGTCAGACGCCCGATGACTATGACACACATGAATAAGGGCAAGTTTGATGCAAAATGGGAAGGTCCATTCATTGTCAATAAGATCTTTTCTAATGGAGCTTATCAACTCACTACTCTAGATGGTAAAGCCACTATGATGCCCATCAACGGCAAATTCTTGAAGAAGTACTACGTCTGATATTTCAATCAAGATTGTCCTCCCATCACTCTCCAGCTGTTTCATTGTTCTTTCCGAAGAATCATTCTGATATCTATTATCCCCAGTGGAGATAGGTATTCTACTTTGTATCATTTTCTCAACAAATTTGATATCCAGAAAATCATGTCCACATTACCTCTGAATTTTCTATCTCAATATCATATTTATGAAAATGATATTTAGTCTTTCTGATTTCTGAGTCAAAAGATCAATAAATAAAGGCAAATATAAAGTGGGAAGGATATATCGTAAACAAAGTTTCCTTAAACGGAGTTTATTTGAGACAAGTACATCATTATGGAAGATCACTACGATCCCTTTCATATTTGGGACGAGGACCACATACATAATCAGCAAAAGAATTGAATACATCTTTTCCTGACCGCACCAAGAATTGACAGGCAGCCAGCCTCATTGCTTCTTCTTCTTCGGTTTCTCCTGGTTCGACCAGGAAGTCCAGGATATCTTTTGACGGCTTGGGAGTAGACGAGCTTTCGCCCATTTCCTTCTTCTGCGGAGGTGGATGTTCTTTAACACCTTCAGTAGCTTCAAGGGCGACTTCAGCCTTCTTTATGTTCTCTTCAAAAGACATTGTGGATAAAATACGATCCTTCTATTCAAATATATGCTCTATTTATAGGCATATGGTTACAAGGTTCGAAGGGACGTATTCTTTTCCAATACTCAGTTCATCCATTCATTTCTCATATTCATCCGACGTTTCACATGTTCATTAATACTTGACGGTTCGTCCATTCATTTATTACATTCACTCGACAGTTCATCTGTTCATCGTTTCTTAACGGTTCATCCGTTCATAATCTTCTATCAGTTCATTAAGTGGGAATTCGTTATTTTTCATGTTTTCATAACCTCTGAATCAATTCCGAATCTGCTTACTCATTTGTCATGTTTTGACCTCTGTATAGAAATCAATCTATTTTCTTTCGAGTTCCTATATATTATCATGTCCATAATACCTCTGATAATATCATATACTCTAAAAACAGAAAAGATGATTTTATTATCTATCATGTCCACAATTCATCCACAAATACAAATCATTGAGCATAGAAGAATTGTCATTTCCATTCCCATTTCACCACAAAAAGTCTATTACATTTTCTTAGACTTTCCTACAAATCATAATGGAAATCTATTACAAATCTTGGATTTTCATTCTATGTACAACTGAGATCTATTTCTTCTTGGATCTTCTCTGGCAATCTCGTTGTTTGTGATAATTCCTGGGTGTCCAGCAGGAATCAAACTCTGGTCTTATCTCTCAGACGAGAGGAGAACCACAGAGTAGGGCAACACGAAAACGTGCTGCTGCCAATACAACTGGTGGATGGGGGTAACCTCTCAAGAAAGACAGGAATGTATCCAAACCTTGGGATACAATTCCTGGTTCTGCCTTGAAAGGAACTCTACTACCCAATCTCTCAGTAGTAGAGTTAACTCCACCATCCAACTCTCGTGTATAAAGGCTCTTCCTACCATCTAAGGAAGACCCTTCTATCTCACGAAGAGTTCTGAGTTGTCTGATTTACGCGTCAAAAGCGTATGAGCTCCCTGATGTAGATGTCAGAAGAACATTGTCCACAGCATCCATATCACCAATGCCAGTTCTGAAGAAGGTTTTCAGCCAAAATTCTGTAAGAAACAGTAAAGAAAAATCAGTCAACAGAAACTGGCCAAGCAAAGACAGATGCATTCTGTTCATTTCAGGAAGATGAATTTATCCTTAGCAAACAAAAAAAAATTCGATGCGTGTATATTGAACTTACCGCTGAGTTTGCTGCTAAGGATTGACAGATCCATGTCTGGTAGCATGCACAGAGATTTGACATTAGACAACATGGCTTTCCTATTTCCTTCTCATAGAAAATTCATTCTCAGAAGAGAGGAAGAAGAATGGGAAGATGAGTTTGCGTGGAGTTCATCCATCTATTTAAAGGATCAAGTGCAGGTCTATTCTTGGAAAAGATCCACATAAATAGCGCTCGTAAATTATGGAATGAGTGTCACGTGTACTTCGGGAGACCGTGCAACATTGGAAACAGTCAAAGAGTGCTAATTAATCTTCTTCATTAAAAGGCACGCAGATCAAACACAAAAGTTGTACTTCATTCTTTAAACAGACACTGATGGCCTTACAAAAAGATAAAAAAAAAGTGCAACAAAAGCATAGAAAGTTACGCCCTATTTTCCAGAGCGGCTAAGTTTGATGCCTAACTCCTCTACGCTCTTAACTCCCAGGCGATGCAATAGAGTCTCGAGCATTTCACGCTTCTCTATAAGACTCCGCCCATCAGAAGAAGACGAGCCATCCAATCCAAAGTAGCTCAAGAGGTTCTTGGCTAACTGCGTGGCGTCGTCCTTGAGCTCAATGACGACAGGTTCGAGTTCTTTACCCCCAAAGGTGGGGTCACCATGGGAACAAAAGCCCAACTTGCGTGCTTCCTCTTCAGTTGCTTCCTTTGGGGTCATATTTTCGAGAGATGAAGTCAAAATTGAGAATCACTCCCTGTTTATATAACAGATCTCGTCGACAGTTCATATTCTACCATAAATTGGACGCAATCAGTCTCGGAGAACGAAGAGTCATTATGACATTTAATAAGTTCATTTGGATGTTTTCAAAGAACTTCGAAGTCTTTTCGACTTCCGAAAAATTTTGGAGCCATCTCAGCGTGACTTTAACTCATTTCATCATCTCTATTTCAAAGTATTTCGAAAATATTTTATCATTTTTCGAAAACTTTGAAGGGGGTTTTGTAGGCCTCAAAAATGAAAGTCATGCTGAGTTGATCAGAACAAGTCACACAGAGTGATCCAAGAAGCAGCACAAAAGATACGCTAAGTTCTGCCTGGCCATCTCCTTTAGAAGTCACGCAGAGACAGCTCAGCCATACGTCAGAATCATAATGACTGACAACACAACAGTCGAGAAACGTCTCCTCGTATGCCACGTATGCACAGAATTCGAGGGATCATCGCCGTCTTTTGCGTGATTTTCGAAATCTTCCTTAGCAAGACTCACTCTTCACCAAGTTGGCGTGACTTTGGGTCTTATCTTCATTTAATGCGGCTGATAATATAATCAATGTCAGAGATTTTGTGTCAGATGAAGCGTGCCAAATCAAGACAGCTGGCGGTTTGCGTGGATTCTGAACCTTCTTCTTCCTCAAATTTGCGTGGATTTTTGAGTTATTCTTCTCAAAGCCTGCGTGAATTCTGAAGTATTCTTCTTCAAAGCTTGCGTGGATTTTGCCTTCAACGAGTCTGCGTCAACGAAACTGCGTGAATTTTTTGCCTTCAGCAAGACAGCGTGGATTTCATTTCAACTGGAGTACGTGGCAGCCATGCCACCGATCTCTCTCTCGCGTGCCCAGTAACTTGCACACGACTCATGCACTAATGCCATGTGTCCAACAGTTACGGGCCACGTCCAGTAACTACTCACTAACCCTGCGTGTATTTAGAGTCTGCGTGACTTTTCAAATGCACTAGTGGTGAGGTAGTTATCTTTTCAGTTACTGTTTTGACTCAATAAATAGAGTTCTTTTTTTATTCATTGTACAGATACATTGATATCTACTGTCAAAATTTTGAGAGCTTTTCTTCTTCGCATAGTCCAAGGGATAAAGCGATCGTCTTCTAGATCGGATTCCTACAGTTGTAATTTTCTCAGATACACAACAAATAAAGAGAATTTCTTTATGGAAAACAGCTACATCATTCAAAGCCTTCTTTATCGAATATGTTCGCCAAGCTTGCAATACCGAGGCAGATGCCTTAGCCAATCTTGCAGCAGTCTTAGCCATCCCTATCAAAAGACAGCAGGTGGTAGTTGTCTCTAACCGGGAATTGTTTTGTATCGAGAACAATCATAATATTGAGTTCAGTAACTTCACTAAAATCAATGTTATCAACAAAGATTGGAGAGCTCCCTTCATCGACTTCGTAGTTCACGATATACTTCCTGAAGACCCAAAGGAGGCTACGAGTATTCGCCGACGATCTCTCCGATTCTACTACAATCAGACTACCAAGACTCTCTATCGACGGACTTACGACGGTCTTCTTTTGCGCTGTCTTGCTGGTGATGAAGCGAAGCAAGTGTTACGTGAAGCTCATGATGGTGTCTGCAGAGCACATCAACCCGGTCCTAAACTGTAAGATCGCATCCGACACATGGGTTACTACTGGCCCTCTATGGTATCTGATGTCATCGAATATACAAGAAAATGTCGAGCTTGTCAGATCCATGCAGATTTCATCCATCAACCGTCGGAATTCCTTCATCCGACTGCTGCTTCCTGGCCTTTCGAAGCTTGGGGCATAGACATTATAGGTCCCATCAATCCTCCTTCTTCTAGAGGATATCGGTTTATACTAACAATAACCGACTACTTCTCCAAGTGGGCTGAAGCTATACCGCTGGCTGAAGTCAAAACCAGCAGCGTCATCAACTTCGTCAAACACCATGTCATCTATAGATTTGGTGTACCTCGAAGGATCATTCATGACAATAGACCACAGTTTATCCGTCAAAAATTCACAAGGTTCTGTGACGATCACCTGATTGACAATGTCGTTTCGATAGCTTACAATCCTGCTGCTAATGGCTTGGCCGAAGCCTTCAACAAAACTATTATCAAGCTCCTCAAGAAGTTTGTATCGACTAACAAATGGAACTGGAGTGAAAAGCTTGGCGAATGTCTTTGGGCCTACCGTACTACAGTTCGCAACCCCACAGGCTGTACACCCTTCTCTCTAGTATACGGCTGTGAAGCTGTTCTTCTTTTGGAACTTCAAATCCCATCCTTAAGGATTGCCATCGCTAATGAGCTCACTACGGAGAACAACGATCTCCTTCGACTTCAAGAATTGGAGGCGCTCGACGAGAAGCGGTTAATGGCTCAACAGCATATTGAGTTATACCAAGCCCGCATCTCGAAGACTTTCAACCGCAAAGTTAAAGTCAGAGCCTTTCAGAAAGGAGAGCTCGTTCTAACAGTCAGACATCCTATGACTATGACTCATATGAGCAAGGGCAAATTTGACGCAAAGTGGGAAGGACCTTACATTGTGAGCAAAGTCTTTTTAAATGGAGCCTATCAACTCTCTGAGTTAGATGGTCGAGTTGCTATGATGCCTATCAATGGCAAGTTCCTCAAAAAGTATTATGTATAAATGTAACAGGAATTTTATGTAAATATGATCAGACGGTTTATAAATAAAGTTTGATTTTTATTTCATCATAAACGTTGTTACATAATATCAAGAACGGGAATCATTATCATCCTTCTTGAAGACAGGACGAGGACCACTACCGTCTTTCTCAAAAATATAATCGGCAAAAGAGCCAAGAACATCCTAGCTCGAACCTACCAGGAACTTGCAAGTAGCCATCCTCATGGCCTCTTCTTCCTTTGTCGTCCCCGGTTTAAGAAGGAAGTCCAAGATGTCCCTTGATGGCTTGGGTGCAGACGAACCTTCGTCCGTTTCTATTTGCTTTGGCTGGTTGGGCTCGATTGGACGTTGCTCAGTGCCTGCTTCAACCTTCGGGGCGATCTCAGCCTTCTTGGATGCATCTCCAGACAACATCTTTGTGCTGAAAAGTGAAAGTGATCATTCCATCTAGATTTCTGTTCTATTTATAAGCAGAGATTCTGGAGCGACACATTCATTTGGCGGTTCACCCGTTCATTACATTCATCCGACGGTTTATCCGTTCATTACATTCATCCGACGGTTTACCCGTTCATTACATTCATCCGACGGTTCACCCGTTCATTACATTCATCTGACGGTTCACCCGTTCATTACATTCATCCGACAGTTTACCCGTTCATTACATTCATTTGGCGGTTCACCCGTTCATTACATTCATCTGGCGGTTCACCCGTTCAGTACATTCATCAGACGGTTCACCCGTTCATTACATCCATCAGACAGTTCATCCGTTCATTTACATCCATCCGACGGTTCACCCGTTCATTTCATCCATCCGACGGTTCACCCGTTCATTCCATTCATTTGACGGTCCACCCGTTTATTTCAATTCATTTGACGGTTCGTCCGTTCATCCTGACAATTTATTTCATTCACACATCCCGACGATTCATTTCGTTTTGACGATTCATCCGTTCATTCACATCAGCAACTTGTCATATATTTGTTATCTTTGATTAAGTTGTCTACTGAAATAATGATATTCAACAAATTATATTCTGCCATGTCCACATTACCTCTGAGCAGATATAATGAATATAATTATTTTCTAAAATCAAGAAATATATCATGTCCTGCACCTCTGAATATATTTTCTATCGCTATTATTTATATCTAAATAAGATATGTAATAAATAATAGAGCCACAAAGGAAATGTCTTTTTATTGATCAAAATTAAAAGACAATACAAAAAGATATGTTACAAAATAGAAGATACAAAAAGTCTTCTCATTCCGCTGGCAGGGTCATCAAGCTAGTCATCTGCTGCTTTAAAGTTTGCAGTCGCTCCTCACGAGAGTCCATCACTCGCCTCCTAGCTTCCTCCATTCCAGACCTATCGTCGAAAGTCGGTAAGGTTACTAGTTTGCGAGAGATTTCAGCTTGATGAGTTGTGACATACTCATCTCTTTCCTGGGTCAGAGCGTCCAGTTGTTGAACTGCAGCTTGATGTTGTGTGGCCTCATCTTCCAGAGCAAGCTGAACAAGTCTCAACTCTTCTTGAAGACGGGCAGATTCT
Source organism: Iris pallida (assembly GCA_029216955.1). NCBI lineage: Eukaryota > Viridiplantae > Streptophyta > Magnoliopsida > Asparagales > Iridaceae > Iris > Iris pallida. Next base: position 26,537,254 of record JANAVB010042420.1, on the reverse strand, counting down.
GCTTTTAGTTCAGCAACTTTTTTCTCCTTCTTCTCGGCAGCAGATGCTATTATCTCTATTTGAGAGTTATATTATGAAGACTTGGCAGTGAAAGTGTCCAAGATAATCTGGAAATTAACCTTCGCAACTGCAGCCTCTTGAGACATCCTCTCAAATTCAGCAAGTACCAAAGGCTCCACCTCTCCCCGATTCAGATCTTTGTAGATCTTAATCGATTCTTCCAGTTCATCCAATACGTGTTCAAGGTAAGCAGCTTGCGCTTCATCACCTTGACTCCGGATGGCAGCTATCAAATAAGAGGTTGGACCCCTAACAGTTATGAAACCAACCTCCTTTTTATCCATTACCCTCTCTACTAAGGGTCCTAGTGAATTGAAGAAGAGGTTGGTGAAAGAACCAATTATGAATCGGTTAGCGGCTATGGCACCAGGGGTAGCAGCTACTCCTATGGATGTCGAAGTAGCAGGTGCCTGTACAGATAGACGTTCAGCTTCTTGCACATGAGTGGAGGGCTCTATAGACAAAGGAGCCATGGTAGAGCTAGTCTCCCCTCCTAGATGTTCCTCTGCGAAATCAAACAAACATCATTAGTTGGTTGTCATTAGCAACTAATCGAAAAGGATCAAAAGTAAGGGCAATCTTACCATGGCTAGGACCAGTGACAATTCTGTCATCTGCTGACACAGGTTGCAACCTCGCAGAAGTAGCTTCAGACATTACTGCCTGGCTACTACCCGCTTCGGAGCCACCTGAAAAATGTCTGCTACTGCTGACTATTACTTTTATTGGCACTATATCCGTGCATGTGGGAGGAATTGGGGAAGATTCAATTTCTGCATGGATAAAAAATATAGATGTCAGCCATTTAATCTATGAAAAGAAGATTGATAATATCATTCAATACCTTTGGGATCAGCAGTAGTAATTTCCTCAGGTGCTACTTCTTCACCCACATTCTTTTTCGGAGATACATGCACATCAACATCCTCTTCTGGATTCAATGTGTCGTCAACAGCTTCTGGGGATATATGGACATCAGCGTCCTCCTCTGGATTCAGAGTATCATCAACAACCTTTGCTGATGTATTTTCATCACTTATATTTTCTTCTGGTGCCTCTTCGCTATCAGTTGCGACGACCGGATCTACATCATCATGCAGGCCGAAGTCGCAATCATTCAGAGCATCAATCATTAATCGATCTTCTTCATCACGAAGTATTCTCGGTGTAGCTGGAAGCTGGGTAGTTTCCACTGCAAGTGAAGGAGATCGTAATACTTCATCCTCTTTCTCCACGACTTCCTCCATGGTCTCTACCGCCTCATCCCTCCTCTCTGGACTGAAAGTTTCAGGTTCAGGGGCAGGAGTAGGAGATGACATTGTGACTCCAGCGATAGTACTAGCCATGACCGATGACAGGATTTGTCTCGGAGGAGTGACTACCTTCTTTCTTCTGAAGACCATTTTCTTTCTGTGTAGAGGTCTCTCCGGACTCTCTACATCTATGACATTTTCTTGTCTTTGAATAGAAGTTGGGATGGTCGCTTCTTTCCTCTGAGTCAACTCAGCCAGCTGCCGAGATTGTGACCGAGTGGTGACCTTTTCTGAAGGTTCCAAGACAAGCTTCTTCTTAGCAACTGGAGAAGAAGGTTCCTCTATCCTCCTCTTTCTCTCCTTGGCTGGAGATCTGACAACCTTCAATGAGACAAGCAGTGTCTCGTTGACTTCTTCAGGGAAGTTGGCTTCCCTCAAAGCTTCCAACGGGGCATCAACCGGCTCATACCCTTCGTCTTTACCGGAAGCCGACACAACAGTTGCTCCTTTCTTTAGTCGCGTTGCTGTTGCAAAGCTATCGACAAAACTGAAGTTCTCGGCAAAGGTATTCGCCGATGTATAGAAGATTGAATATATATGCAGCATCCGAGGACCATGGTCGCTCTTCGTCGGCATCGAGAATATTGTTCTTGTATCTCGAGAATTGTAGTAGGCCCAAGACCGGGCGCCATCGATCAAATAACCTTTTTCTTGCAGGCACGTGATGGCGTTGCCTGCATGAAATCGGTCATAGTCGAATTGGCACACAAAACGGCTGGGAAGATAGGGCTCCAAATAACATTCATCTTCAAATCTGTAAACTAGGTGTGACGGTCGGATGGTCTTCAGCCAATCAAAAACTGCACGACCCAAAGGCTGCCTCCTAGGGTCAACCAGATTTGTAGACATGTGCTCGTAGCCGACGGGAGGAGGAACACAATAGAAGTTCCATCCTTTTCCGAGATTCAGAGCACGTCTGCAATCTCTTAAACTGGTGTATATCCACTTACTCTTAGAGAATCTCCGCAAGAAGCTGCCGCTGACCGCCCCCATATCGGGGTTCATCAATGAAGGATAGTGCAGAAGCAACCATCCGAACAAATAAGTGTATGGAAGCTCCAACCGAGGAAAGCTCCTTTTTTCACCTTTCCCTTTGAGCATCGAATCAACAAAAAGGCGAAGTCCAACATTTACTCTGCAGGTCATCGCCGACAACAGATCCATCCGATAGCCGAAGACTAAGTGGACGATAGCAAAAAGTATGCCTCGATGGAAGCGATCGACGGCACTGGCTCTGTCACGCCCCGATCCCGCAGAGTCCCTTTCGTCCTCGCTTCGGGCTCTTTGGGACCGTTCGTCCTCGCTAAGGCATGATGCCGTGCAAGCCTAAGTTGCGCTTGCACAAGGCCAAGACCTGGAACAAGACAAGATAGACAAGTTTGACAATACGCAGCGGAACGTATCGCAGATAATTGAAGCAGCAGCGGACATATTTCAGAATACAAGTATTGAACACAATGGTAACAAGAACATTTCTCTTTATTGATTTCATTCGAACAGGTCACAAGCTCTCGATTCTCTCTGATACAATATTACATTCTCTCAGAACTTTACAGATTACAATGATCCCGTTCCCATACATTACATCCTTTTATATACAAAACCAAACTCTTGCACATATGTCATCTCTTGGCATCTCTTCTGATTTCTGGCTCCTGAGGATGAGGCACGGGCTATCGCTTCGGGCTATCCTTCTCGATGCATGGTGCACCTGCATGCAGACTGATGATGGGTCAGTATATCAGCATACTGGTGAATGTGTGAACAAAGAGCTATATTTGTCTGAAACGATCACTGTTTATTTAGTGAGAAAACGTTTCTTGTGATGTGATCTTGCTAGTTTTACCTAGATTCATTCCATGCATACAGAGTCAGTTTACATATCTTTTGAAAACACATCTTTGAAAAGCCACAGTTCATATTATTTCAAGCATACAAGGGACTATTCAATTCTAGCACGATGACTATTCCTTTCATGTGCAGTGCGCAGCGTGTTTCATGAGCATATCATTTCATTAGGGACAACATCTTTAGCATTCTCTTTTCTAGTTCAAGACAAACTTAGGGTCAGAATACAAGCATGATATTACATCCTTTCTCTTAGTGGAACATAGCATTTCTTGGTAACAGATTAATCTCTGCAAGCATTTATATCAGAACTTAAGCAACACATGTATATCACTTTTCAGTGACTCTTACCATAGCCGATCGTCCATCCCTGCATAAGACAAGGATTAGCATAACATTATAAAACCAATATTGTCATTCTATGTTCGTCTCTGCATCGTTAGCTCTTAGCAATATATGATAGACACATGCAGACCGATTGGCAGCTGTGACTCTCCGGTTCAGCTTTGCACCAATCCACACCTATCTATATGATGGTCCATAGGAAACCCATGATTAGCCGCTGTGACGCTCTTGGGTTCAGCTCGTCGCTAAGGACACAGATAACGGCTACACTTTTAACATGGGTCCTTGCACCCAGTGTGCTCATAATCTCTCCTAGGCCGAGTGGTTCCAGGCGCCCCCAGATACCACCCGAGAGACAAATTTTACTCGTGCACGAGTTGTCCGAGACCATATGCATGCTCTAGCAGGATTCTATCAGATGAAACAGATTTCAGATCAGATGTACGACATGTTCTTTTCATGCCTTTGCAGATATACGACACGTTCAATTCGTGCCTTACTTTTATTCAGGTCAACATGTACAAGTCCGTCTGTACATGTCTATAATTCTCAAGCATACAAGCAGCAAGCAATGATCAAGCATTCAATTCGATTCATTTGTTTTCTCTTATCCTATCAAGCATGACAAGCATCATTTCAGTTCTTATTAGCAGGCAACGAGTCTTCTTATTAGCATGCTGATTATTTCTTTTCTTGTTCTTAGCATGGCATGGTTCTCTTTATCAAGGCAACATTCAAATCTTAGCGAGGCAACATGTGAATTCTCTTAAAGCATACTCAATAATTTACCATCTTGTTATTAACAAAAGCATTCAATCAAAAACTCAGATTCTTAAGGCGTAAGCGAATCAGCAAATGAGACTTCGTCCACTCACCCAGATTAATCGTCTTCTGTTGCAGAGCCAGCAATCCGATCTTTCTGTTTATCTAGTGCCTTCGCGGAGCGGGGCACTACATAATTACCCACCGAAAAGAAGTTTCGTCCTCGAAACTTAAGGAGAAACTTACGATATCCTTAGCAGCGATAGTCCTCATCCTTCGCCATCATCAATCCATGAAATCACAATTCAGATCATATCAAAACTCTTATTCAATCAAGCATTTCAATCTCAATCAATCAAATCGGTAAAACATTGCCGGCATCATAAAAATATTTACGGACTTATTGTATGGAACGTTCATCTCATTATTGATATCGAGTAGGCAACGGAATTTCGATCAGAAGACATGTACAAATTCAATTGAATCAAAATTGGCCAGAGGATCGTGTTGCTCTGATACCATTCTGTCACGCCCCGATCCCGCAGAGTCCCTTTCGTCCTCGCTTCGGGCTCTTTGGGACCGTTCGTCCTCGCTAAGGCATGATGCCGTGCAAGCCTAAGTTGCGCTTGCACAAGGCCAAGACCTGGAACAAGACAAGATAGACAAGTTTGACAATACGCAGCGGAACGTATCGCAGATAATTGAAGCAGCAGCGGACATATTTCAGAATACAAGTATTGAACACAATGGTAACAAGAACATTTCTCTTTATTGATTTCATTCGAACAGGTCACAAGCTCTCGATTCTCTCTGATACAATATTACATTCTCTCAGAACTTTATAGATTACAATGATCCCGTTCCCATACATTACATCCTTTTATATACAAAACCAAACTCTTGCACAGATGTCATCTCTTGGCATCTCTTCTGATTTCTGGCTCCTGAGGATGAGGCACGGGCTATCGCTTCGGGCTATCCTTCTCGATGCATGGTACACCTGCATGCAGACTGATGATGGGTCAGTATATCAGCATACTGGTGAATGTGTGAACAAAGAGCTACATTTGTCTGAAACAATCACTGTTCATTTAGTGAGAAAACGTTTCTTGTGATGTGATCTTGCTAGTTTTACCTAGATTCATTCCATGCATACAGAGTCAGTTTACATATCTTTTGAAAACACATCTTTGAAAAGCCACAGTTCATATTATTTCAAGCATACAAGGGACTATTCAATTCTAGCACGATGACTATTCCTTTCATGTGCAGTGCGCAGCGTGTTTCATGAGCATATCATTTCATTAGGGACAACATCTTTAGCATTCTCTTTTCTAGTTCAAGACAAACTTAGGGTCAGAATACAAGCATGATATTACATCCTTTCTCTTAGTGGAACATAGCATTTCTTGGTAACAGATTAATCTCTGCAAGCATTTATATCAGAACTTAAGCAACACATGTATATCACTTTTCAGTGACTCTTACCATAGCCGACCGTCCATTCCTGCACAAAACAAGGATTAGCATAACATTATAAAACCAATATTGTCATTCCCTGTTCGTCTCTGCATCGTTAGCTCTTAGCAACATATGATAGACACATGCAGACCGATTGGCAGCTGTGACTCTCCGGTTCAGCTTTGCACCAATCCACACCTATCTATATGATGGTCCATGGGAAACCCATGATTAGCCGCTGTGACGCTCTTGGGTTCACCTCGTCGCTAAGGACACAGATAACGACTATACTTTTAACATGGGTCCTTGCACCCAGTGTGCTCATAATCTCTCCTAGGCCGAGTGGTTCCAGGCGCCCCCAGATACCACCCGAGAGACAAATTTTACTCGTGCACGAGTTGTCCGAGACCATATGCATGCTCTAGCAGGATTCTATCAAATGAAACAGATTTCAGATCAGATGTACGACATGTTCTTTTCATGCCTTTGCAGATATACGACACGTTCAATTCGTGCCTTACTTTTATTCAGGTCAACATGTACAAGTCCGTCTGTACATGTCTATAATTCTCAAGCATACAAGCAGCAAGCAATGATCAAGCATTCAATTCGATTCATTTGTTTTCTCTTATCCTATCAAGCATGACAAGCATCATTTCAGTTCTTATTAGCAGGCAACGAGTCTTCTTATTAGCATGCTGATTATTTCTTTTCTTGTTCTTAGCATGGCATGGTTCTCTTTATCAAGGCAACATTCAAATCTTAGCGAGGCAACATGTGAATTCTCTTAAAGCATACTCAATAATTTACCATCTTGTTATTAACAAAAGCATTCAATCAAAAACTCAGATTCTTAAGGCGTAAGCGAATCAGCAAATGAGACTTCGTCCACTCACCCAGATTAATCGTCTTCTGTTGCAGAGCCAGCAATCCGATCTTTCTGTTTATCTAGTGCCTTCGCGGAGCAGGGCACTACAGGCTCCATGGACGACGAATCATCGAAGCCAGTAGGTGAGGAAACCCGCCAGCTGGGCTTTCTTTGACATGGGCCTATAGCCCATCCTCATGAAACTTTCAATAATATCTCCTGCCTTGAAAGGAGGATATTGAAGTTCATCATCGACCTTGATGTCCATCTCCTTGTTCTCCTCCATCAATCCTATCACCTCACTATGGCTGAGTGGTCTGAAGAAGTTAGGGTTGCACTTATCGTGCTCCTTAGTCTTCTTCTCCATGATGTGGTTGAGAAAGAGATAGGGCAACCACTTTGTCGAGTAGCAAGTGCCAGAGGTACCACTCTTGTAGTACAAGGAGCAGATCTTATAGTGGCACAGCAGCTCTTCAAAAACGGCCACCATATCAGCATTCTCCTGACGAAGTTTGTCCAACTCGTCATTAGTTGGGACAAATTCCTCATAGGGGAATTCTTCCATCGGCAAGCTCGAGATATACTTCATCTCGTGAAGAGCTAGTCCAATCTCTCTACAGGGTGTCATAAAGGTTCTTGTCCTGAAGTTGTACCTCTCCGCCAATACGAGGAACTGATGAGGATTGGGGTGGAAGTCGTAAACGGTAGAGTACACCGCCTGATACAGCTCAATCTCCTTGAGCTTCTCTTCGAATTGAGCCAATATCCAATTGGCTATACAATTCCATCTCCTGTTGTCCGGATTCACAAGACCCGTCAATCGGATGTCTTGGTCCGGATATCTTCCTTCAACCTTCGCAAACTTATTTGCGAATATCGGCGTTCGGACTGGCAGCAGCAGGGAGGAGTTCTCCGGTGGAATGCAGTCGGGTTTCAATCCTCTGAGCAGAGAGCTGTGACGCTCAGACGAACTGTAGAACATGTCCTTGTTGTTCGGCCCTTTCTTCACAGAAATGTTCCCTGTTCGGGCTTGCTGGAGAGGAGTTATATCCCAGTCCATCCTCCTGGGATAGCTCGCATGAGCATAGCGAGATAGGGAAAGGCACCTGGAAATCTCAGGTAGAAGTATCATTTTCTCGCCTCTCTGAAAGAGACTCTGTTCAACTCGAGGTCTCGGCTGAGAACTTTTATCAAGAGCCTCACCAAACAAAAACAGAGGCTTCTTATGAATAATGGCGTCAGCAGTTTGCAGAGGCTGCCCATTCATCAGACTCAGCAATGTTTTATTGTCTTGTGCTGTTAGGATGGCTTGTCGAGACAATGGCAGGGCATACTGAGGAAATGTCACATGGGACAGATCCTCCTTAAACTCAGGTTCAGCCAAAGTCCCGGCAAAGATTTCATAATTTGGGTCTTCCCTAAGGTTAACTGCATCAAACAAAAAGACAGAATTCAGTACATACGAAATCAAAGAGTCTGTTCAAAAGATCAACAAATTGCGCAAGTGTCAGATTGCGCTATGTGCATAGCATCAGATTGCGCTAATGTAGCCTACATGCGCAAAATATCCAGTTGCGCCAACACATCAGTTGCGCAAGTCATCAGATTGCGCTAACACACTTGTGCAAAGCATCAGTTTGCGTTGGACATACTTGCGCAAATCGATAGATTGTGCTGACTTTTGCCAGCGCTTTCCAACCGATTGCGCAAGAATATAGTTTTCATAAAAAATGAAAACTATTGTGTGTGTGCAACCAAAACCCTAAACAGGGCGGCGCAATACCATCAAATCTCTAAAAAAAAAGAGGTATGAAGGTTCGACAATGTCAAAGAACCCTAAAAAGGGTTTTTGATCGAGTTCACCATCTACCTTACAGCGCAGGGTGACCGACTTCGTGACAAGAAATTCGGGGCACAACCCGAGTCGATGATTCAGCGGAGGCCTTGCCCTTCTCGGCAGCTGAACGTTTGGGGGCCATTGATGTCGACGGAGAAGAAGGAGAAGAGTCGGAGTTGGCACATAAGCTTTTCTCTCTTGAACAGTTGGAAACAAGTAAAGAATGAAAGAAAGAAGAACGAAAACTATTTATAGTTTTTCAACAGTAACAGTCACCTCAGATTGCGCCGAAAAATTAGGAGCTGATTCCTCCAAACGCGCAGTCAAGGCATCACTTGCGCAACTTGATTTTAAATTTGAAATTCAAAGTATTTCGAAACTTTGAATATTTTTAAAATTCGAAAACTTTGAAGGGGGTCTTGTAGGTCCTAAAAATCAAGTTGCACTCATCAAAAAAGTAATGAAAATCAAATTGTGCACCCTTCAAATGAACTGCACAGGAGACAGATTGTGCAACAACTCAACTGCGCAAGCTAAACTGTGCACTCATCCAAGCGCGCTAGCTGACGTGGCCGCGTCATCATTATCTGACAGAGAATCAGATCTTCTGACAGCTGACAGCCCGAAGAATGAGAAAACTGTTCGTTTTGCGTGTAGCACAGCGCTCGAGGATAGCTGTACAACCAGCACAAGCTATCAGCCCAATCGAAGCGCAATCTGCCAGATTCCCTACAGCGCGGTTCAATTCCAGCACAGTCTGAAGCTAGCACAGTCCATCAAGACAACTGACATTTTGTACGTGGCATACATGCCATCAATTGCTCACCACGTGGCAACCGTCTGTACACGATCATGCGCATTTCAATCAAATAATGCCACGTGTCTCATACAGTTGGCCCATGATTAAGTAACTGCCAGCGCAGTTCGCTGCGTGCGCAGTCCAATGTTTGTGTAATCTATCCTGCACAATCCAGAATAACTAAAAATTAGTTATTTCCAGAACTCTATAAATAGAGTTTCAAGTCCTTCATCAGGGAGATCAGATCAGAAAAATCAGAATTAAGAGCAGAGAAATCAGGAGTTCTTGCCCAAGTGCTGCTGCATTCTTCAGAGGCTACCGCCTTCAACTTCAGAGGCTATCGTCTTCAAAGTTCACATCGTCCAAGGGATAAAGCGATCGTCTTCAGATCGGATTCCTAGAGTTGTACTTTCCCAGAATTCAATTGTAATCTTCTTACAAAGTTTGTGAAATAAAGAACAACTTTTATTTTTACAAACAACGCTCTTCACCCATGACCTTTGTGTCCCACTCAGACACTCCATTTTGTGCTCCATTTCCTTCGCACAACTTTCGGTTCAATTTAGGCCAATTAATTATCTACCGTAAAACCTGATTTAATTTCTAATTTAATTACGGGACCCGACATCGATCCAACCTAGTCGACCCAAAGTATGGACGTGGCCCACATGAAGCCTACTACCCACATGAAACTTGTATCCCATTTATTGGAGTCCCCGTATATTATTTATTTGCCCGTGATCATAAATACCCATTTTAATTCAATTATTGTACCCTGTCCGATTTTGACCCGACCCGGCTCGACCGAACCCGAACCCAAGCTCCATATTATTCTCTCATGACTGCACAAATATCCCACATAATTTTTCTATTTTTCCTATTTTTGAAAATATCTCTTCCTCCCTCTACTTTATTAAATATCTTAAAATATCTTATATATATATATATATATATATATATATATATATATATATATATATATATATATATATATATATATCACTCTCTCTCTCCTCACACACTTACTCACCCCCTCACCCTTTCCTTTACAGCACACAACCCCCTATTCTCTAGCCAACCTCTCTCTCTCCCCCTCTATCAAATATCTCTCTCTCTCTATCTCTCTCTTCTCTATATTACATATATACAACATTCTCTCTCCCTCTTTATTATACACACACATGCAAACTTCTTTCTCTCTCACCAGCAGGAATAACCCCCCCTTCCACAGCCGACAGCCTCCCTCCTTTCTCCTCCTCCCTAGGCCGAGCACCACCACCATCATCTTTCCCTCTCCTCCTCTTCACAACCACACACCACACACCACCATTACCATCACCATCTTCATCACTCCAATACCACCACCAACACTTCCACCCCCGGCGCACGCCGCCACGGCCTCCGCCACCACCGGCGACCGCATAACCGTCATGGTCGGCCTGGCCCGCCCCCACGTGCGAGAGCAGCGCAGCAAAGAAGCAGCAGCAGCGACAGCGTATGGCAGCCGCAGCCGCGCGCGCCGCCGCGGTCGACAGCCATCGCAGGCGAGCCCTCTAGCCACGCGCGCACCCCCGACGAATCCCCCCTGGCCACCGCCCACTTCCCCGATGTGCCGAATAGCCTATTCGTGCGTTTTGAACGAGATCCCGTCGGCGCGCACGAGTTTGGAACTCGAAATTCGTATCCCATCGCAGCGATTGTGCGTGCATTTTTTGAGAGATCCGACCGTTGGATCGGCGAACTCTTTGCTCCATCGCAATCTCGGTATATCCATCTTCACTTCCTTCAATTTTTGTCCGTTAATTTCGTCATTTGATACCTCAAAACTGGCCACCAAGTTGACACTTTAAATTGAACTGTTTTTGGACAGTTTTGTGGAGCCGACTTCGTCAGATCGTAACTCCGCCGTCGCAGCTCCGGTTGGCACGCTACCAGTTCCTGTGCGCAGCTGGTATAACCATCTTCTTGCCTCCTTTAAGTTTCGTTTCATTATAAGCACGTTTGGTTGGTCGAATTCGACGCCAAAGTTGGCCGTTCGAATTATTTAATTTGCACTTATTAAATTCCATTTTTGAACCCGGGACTCTGGATTCAATTTCTGACACCACCAGTAGACTCGTGGCATCGTTCTGGCATGTTCTCATATAAATTTTGCTTGATTTGGAGAACGTGGGCCCTGGCACGCATTTCGGTGCAAAGCGGGTCCCACTTTTTGAGTCAACGCGTCACTTTGAGATCGGCTCATCGGAATCCAATTCCGGATATACCGTTGAGTTCGTATCGTCATTCTGGACTCGTTGATATATAATTTGCTGAGTTTTGAAGGCATTTGCTCCGGCACGTATTTCGGTACAAACTGGATTCCAAGTGTCCGCGTCAACGGACCATTTTGTGATCGGGTCATCGGAATTCCATTTCGAATATACCGTTGGGTTCGTATCATCATTCTGGATTCGTGGACAAATAATTTTCTAGGTTTTGTAGACTTCTATCTTGACACATTTTTTTCGGTACAAAGTGTGTCCAACGACGGACATCATTTTGACCCAAAATTACCATTTTGCCCCTGTATCTAAATTGGACTTATGGGTAGGCTATCCTAGCTAATTTGACCATTCTGGACACGTTGGTGATATTTACTTTATCATCAGACAACATCTGTAGATTTTTGCTTATGTATCATCCTTAATTTGTAATTAATTATTTTCCAGAAATTATTACTTTCTGTTTTTGAATTTTTATGTATATTTTAATTTCTGTAAATATCTAGAAAAATTGTATTTAAATATTATGTTAATTTAGCTAATTTATTATAATTTTTCCAGCATTTAATAAGTATTTTTGTTATTTTATAAAAATAGGAAAACAGAACTCATTTTCATGATACATGTGTTTACTTATTTTTAATAAATATTTATGACGATTTATAAATCCAGAAAAATTAGTATAAATTTCTATAATTAACAAGGATCATTTTGATACTTTATTTTATATAAAATTGAGCTTTTTATCTATCTCAAAAATTGTTGGAACTCAATGTACAGTTTGATTTATTTATTGAATAATTACGACTTACAAGTTTTGTGTTGTTTTGAGTTATTGTAGTATTGGACTACCCCCTACACTAGTGTAAAGACTCTAGAAAGTTAGTTAGGATATAGTAGCACTCCACATTAGACTTTTATGCTAGGTCCCCACTTAGTGTCCAGTTAAGAGTCGTGTCTCACCACTAGTGTAATATTGAACATAGCTTAGAACTGAGTTTGTATATCATTATTGACAGGACACCAGACATCTATATCTTCGTACTAGTATTCTTTCTTTGCTTGAGGCAAGTACATCTGCAAACTCATTTACTGTCTTTTAATGCTAGAACATGTATTAACCCTGTTAAAATACTGATCCTTGAGGTAGCAAGTTAAATCTTCACGTGTTGTATTACTTTCAGTACCTTCCATGCTTAGGACAGTTCTTATATCTTCACATGCTTCTTACTGGTTCTCAGTACATGTTTTACCATGCTTATACTGCTCTCAGTATCCACCACGTTTTATACTGCTCCCAGTATCTTTCACATGTTTTTACTGTTCTCGTATCTCTCACATGTTAGAATCTGGGTTATGGGAAAACTGATAGTTGAGTACGTGATCATGCCCCCTTCTTCGTACGTACATACCAAGCAAGATTGACATTTTATGTATACCTTGTCGTAGGCGCACCAGCTGTATTTGTACGTATGTACATCTATCGCTTGTTTTACTTGTACGGAAGTACATTTTATATACTTGTACCACAGTACATTTTACACCTATTGACGATCACGTACCTGCTACAGTTTTAAATATTACATATGCATCTGTCTCTATGACATATGTGTTCTTGCCATGATAGACTATAAGATGCCATGTTCCCTATGTCACTATGATACTGTGATTCCAGTCATACCATGATTCCAGATATGTCATGTTCCCTATGTTACTATGATACTGTGATCCCAGTTGTACCATGAGGCCATGTTTCCAGTATTTTCTGTTTTATAGACTTATCACACCATGTTTCTTGTCGTACATCTCTTTCATTATATATTCAGTACTTTAGTTTTAGAGGTTGTACTTGCTCCCGTCCTGACAGGATAACGTTGTGGTTTCACTTTTCGAGAAGGAAATGCTATGTGATTCATACTATGGCACTGATTTTGAGGACCTGGCCTTAGCTCCAGAAGAGGTCCCAGCGGGAAACCTTGCTTAGTTATCTTTCTTGTGTTTTGAGACTTAGACTTTGTCTATACTTATATTTGGATACTGGACTTTGTTTCCAGTTAGATACTTGGAAGTGTATTATTAAGTCTGTACTTGTTTACCTTCGCTTTTAGATGCTGTGTTGTGATGAACCTTTAAATGTGATTTTAGAACTGTTAGCAGCTTAGATCCTTTATTGTCTATTCTTAGAACAGCTTACTACGCTTTAACCAAGCGTAGACTGGACATGACTCGGCCCGGTCCAACAATTTGGATATCGGGTCGTGACAACAAATCACATCAGAATTCTGAGACGCAGTATAGGAAGATAGAAATGCTTTTCATTCATAGCTTGCAACGAAGTACAAGTCGTAATTACATTGGATGTCGTTGCGGCTACATTGATTGAAAACAGAAAGAAATACACTCGACAAGTTGCCTGAACTACGCTTGTCGTCCCATACATTCGCCCCTTTATACATAAGTCATCGACTTGAATTGGCTTCAAAATACTTCAGCATAGAAAGAGCTTCAAAACGCCTCTCCGCACTTCATCTTCAGTTTAGGTTGGAGCGCCCGTCACACCTGGGGAAATTGAGGGAAGGGATTAGCACACTTGATAAGTGGACGAGACGAACCAACTCGTCTAAACCGACTCTGATCGTTAGGGTAGGCATGCTTTAGAGTTGTCTTTCTATTAGAACTAAATAAATTCAGTTCATATTCGATAGCCGTCTTTGAGTAATAAAGCATACAGTATAACATCGCAGTTTATCATATTTCTTACCACGGCCGTGCTCGTCCCTGCATGAAAACAGAGATAATATTTACACCTGCATAAGACAATAGGTGAGCATGCAACTATCTTATATGCGGTCATTGGTGCTACGCACCACTAGGGACTTAATCGAAGTTGGCATGCGACGCTACCCTTTCAGCCTATGTTGCAAGCCTTACTGAAGGTCCCGCATACCTCGCGCCGAAGCACGATAAATTATTCTTCCTAGGACGAATCGGTTCCGATGCCCCGGATACCGTTTTGAGGAAAACGAACTTGTACACAAGCTGTCCATGACCATGCCTATGTGCGAACAGTTTCATATATGCAAACAGTTTTGTATAGCGCGGATAGTATCGAACGACATTATCATTTCTCGCAACTCATGCAACGATTCATTTTCTCCAAAGCCGTACACCGATTTAGCGTCACGTGGGCACCAAATTGTCCGAGGCATCATAATCCATGATCGACGTTTCACATTATTTTGCAGCACGTGAAATAGTCTATCTTTTTACTAGAACCTTAAACTTGTCCGTTTATGTGAGAAACTTGTATTTTTCAGAGTAGATTACTCAAAATCAATACGTATTTTCCGAGTTCTTGACCTTAGTGGATTGGCATGCAATTAACTTGGCATCGTTCGATTTGAATGAATTCGAGGCAAGGAATAAGTTTGCGGGACAGAGTAGAAAGGAAGGGTCGAATCACCCACCGATTACTTTGCTTTGTGCCGGTCGTCCAAGCGATACGCAACGTCAATCCTTAGTTACGCGAGCTCCTGTAATGGCACCAACGCTTTGTTAGAATTCCTTCTTTTCTCCTTGCATCGAAATTGTAATTGCATCCATGAAAACGACGCGAAAGCACTTCATCAAGCCCAGCGGCAAAGCTCCAAGAAAATCATACAGCGGTCCGGTCCCGTCGAAGGGACTCTTATAGAGAGCTCACTCGCCGAGACGCAGCCCGCTGCATCTAGGACTTATTCCAACAGAAGTCGTTCCATTAGCTGGATCGATTCTCTTAACTTCCGTCCAAATCGATTTGAATCGATGCCGCAAGGCGTTATCGTTTACCAAGCTTAGCGATCGAGTCAGATGGCCATCTAAGTTCCCGGCCGATCTGACTCGGCGCAAGCATATTATGAAGTTCCGTCGCCTATCGAAAGCGGGGCGCTACACCCGGCCCCTTATGGCAAGTCGTTTGTAATTTACTCTACTCTCTCTCCCCCCCTCTATTAACTCTTCTCTCTCTCTCTCTCCCCATCTCCCCCACTATAGTTTGCGCGATGTCCCGTTATATGCAAATTTCTGAAACTTCTCCCCTCTCTCATAAATACTACTAAAATATTTCCTTAGGATGAAAATTTCTGTAGTTTTTTAAGCAAAAAAAATACTAATATAATTGTGTCAACTAAAGGTATTCCTCTCTCTTATAGATATGATATTTATCGTTTGTACTCACTTATGACTTTGTATATAAACATATTAGTTGCTAATATCATTAAACATAGACTTGTATTTTTTTTTCCTTCATTTACAATATTAAAAAAAATTCTCCCTTGTTCTCTATTTTTTTTAAGCACAAATATTCCCCTGACTTCCCAAAATATCCTTCAAATTCTCACAAACGTCAAAAGGATGTTTCCGTCCAACCCTTGAATTCTACAGCATATGATTCCAAATCCAGAAATGAACCATATTTTAGATCCCCATCAACGCCTATCGGCCTATGAAACATAAACTAATCATCAACTAACTCAGAAAAAAAATCACCGTAAAAAGAAGGGAAAAAAAAAAAAAAAGCCTAACTCAGAAAAAAAAAAAAATTATCTGCCGTACTCGTCTCCTCTTATATTACTTCGCGACCCACCCATCCAAACAAAACAAAACTCCCACAGATCTAATTTATACACAAATTTCTCTCATCCCAAAATTAATTGCTACGGAAAAAAAATATTGGAAATAGCAGTTTTTTTTTTTCCCATTTTCCTTCTTCTTCTTCTTCTTCTCGAATCGATCGATCGATCGATCGATGTCGTCGGATGAATTGACGTCGGGAGACGTGCACCGGTACGTCAAGATGCAGTCGGAGCCGCCGATCTCCCCCTACTCGGCCCGGCACCAGACGGCGGCCTCCACCGCCAACTGGATATTCGACGAGCTGCCGAGCGCCACCATCGTCTCCGTCTCCCGCCCCGACGCCAGCGACATCTCGCCCATGCTTCTCTCCTACACCATCGAGTTCCACTACAAGCAGGTGCGTTTCTCCGCCACTTCCCGATTCCCCGATCCGGGTCTTTCTTAAATTGTGGATTTGATGCGAATTAGGGTTGGGATTGGTGAGGAATTGGGCGGGATTGAGAAACTTTTTTTTTCTTCTTCTTTCTGGTGGATTGGATTCGTCTCGATGGGCGCTTTACTTTAATTTGCATGGGACATGCTGCGACTTTTGTTCCGATACAGAAATTTCATTAATTTTTTTTTTTGATAGCACACAAAAATTTCCATGTTCGGTTTGCTAGCATACAATCCGGATGATCCATGGGAGGTGGGGCCCACAGGACAGTGCTACTGGTTTGGAGGAGCTGGAGCTGTAATTCTCTGCATTACAATTCCGTGAACTCGCAATCACCGTAGTATGCACAACTGCTATGGTTTTGTTATTGGTTAAGGCAACTTGAAAAGTTGCGAATATCCGCGCGTTGTATAGGACTGCAAAATCGAAGAATAATGTTGGATGCCAAGTTTTTGATGGGTTTGTTCAAAATTCAAATTGTGCATATGGGAATATGATAATGGAATCAGGGAATAATCATTTTTGGAATGTTGGTATAGAATGGATGAACTCTCGATGGAACTTCCAATTTATAATTTCCGCAAGAGTATGGAATCGAGGTGAACCTTGTAGTGGTTACAGATTAGTCAAAGCATTTAATGAGTTAGCATAGAAAGCTTGGATAGTTGAAGAGAGGAAATTACCATAAGAAATTCTAAATTCTATGTAATGGCCGCTGTCGTTCGACGATTTCTTACAGTCCACAACCTGTTCCGCTGAGTTGCCAAAGGCATATATGTCTTCTCCTTATTTAGGAAGTAGGTACACTCCAAATTTGGTAATACATCCGTGTCATATATGTGCGCAAGGACACACCAAAACCGATGTCGGTCTCTGTGCTGCCGTGTCTTGATTGTGTCACGTCATATTTGTGTTTATGCCACAGATCTCACTATTACTTTCATGTCATGTTTGTGCAATAGATCTTACTAGTAGTTTCCATGCAAACTTATTTACATATTGCTCATCTTCTACCAGTTTGGCTATTTTAATGGCTGCAAACTCATATCTGTTATGTATGTCTTGTATTACCATGTTACTCTTGTTTCTATTGTAATGGTAAGATGCTTTCGTAATACATAAAGTCATGTGCATAACCATATGTTTAATTTAGGTATCATAATATATGAATCTGACACATTGTCGTATAAAGCACCTATATCTGTCTCAATATACCAGTAGTATCCTTGTACACCATCTGTGAAATGGAGCAGACTATATCGGAAGATTATTTTTTCACAACTTGGTGGTTGATTAGAATTTAGAACAAGCAAGTACTTTATCAATTGGTGCATGGTAGTGTGAAACAAAATGACCATGCTTGTTGTACTTCCCTTCTTGTTAACTTGTCATCATTGCATGCTAAGCGGGGACTATATCTTCTATTTCTCTGTTCCATAAATTATATCATACTGTATCCAGTAATTTGTATGTATAGCAGTTGGTCATGGTAAACGTTTTCTAGTTTTGACAATTCAATAGATTATCACGCTGACAAATTGTGCACCTCTGTTGACATCCAACAGTTTAAGTGGCGCCTGTTGAAGAAAGCAGCACAAGTTTTCTACCTGCATTTTGCGTTGAAGAAGCGTGCGTTTATTGACGAATTTCACGAGAAACAAGAACAGGTGCACTATAATCCCTTCGTTGGCAATTTCATTTCCTTTATCATTTGCAGAGTGTGTTTGTTCATTGTTTATAAAATTTAACTGCTTAATCTTCTGGTTTCGAGTGTGTTAGTTTAAACCAATATATTCCAGATGCTTCCATTGGGTTCAAATAATTAAATACATTGTATTTTTATTTAGATTCAAAGTTGTATTCTTTGTATTTTTGGTTAGAGTTTCCAAGTCTGCTTCTAACTGCATGTTTCCGATCTTTGCAAGTGCTTATTCCTGTTTTACTCCCTAGTTTTTACTTGAAGAAGGTGTCTTATTCGCTCTACTGCTCATTCCCATTTACATTTCTCACTGCATCATTTTATATTATAATCACGTTTTCATTTTAACTTATAAACTATAAAGGCTGGAGACGTCCAGCAAAGTTCATTTCTTATTTGCATTATACCACATGCATGCAAGCTTAATTCCATTTTCTGTTTCGTGCAATATAAATAAAGGTTAAAGAATGGCTTCAAAATCTTGGGCTAGGGGAGCATACTACAGTTGTACATGATGATGATGAAGCTGATGAAGAAACAGTTCCTTTACAGCATGAGGAAAATGTTTCTGCTAGAAATAGGTAAGCTGTGCCTCCCCTTCCCTTCTTCATGTGCAGTCACCATGCAGTAATCAGGTTACAGAATATGAAATCCTGTCTACATTACTGGCAACAAATCTCAGCTAGGATTTTGTCCAGGGGCAAATATCAAATGTAATATACATTTTATTAACTATTTTAAGATTCATGAAAGATTGAAAGAATTCTTGTTTGTCTCATTGGTGTTCCATATAAAGGTCAGTTTCATCTTTATTAGTAATTTTAGATGTTCAAAAATAACTTTGCAACTTCAGTTTCATTCCCCTTGAAATTGCACTTCTTAATTAACTGATGCAAAATCCAGCTAGCAATTTATGTCTCTATCAGATTTAGCTTAAGTTTCAAGTCATCGTCGCTGAATAGCCTTTTAGAAGTAATCACAAATCACAGACTGAAAGGAGTAATTCACCAAAATATATAACATGAACTCGCGAAGTAATTCCATAGACTTATAAATTCAGTGTTGGGAATGCCCACAATTTGTTTTTTTTCCATCAGGCGGGATCCATTTGAATTCAGGAAGCCCTAAGGTACTGGAAGAAACAGGCCTACTTATACTACCCGTATCTCTTTTTCCTTGGCCGCTTGGATTATGCCGCAGTCTCTGGGCAAAAATTGGGGTATTCTGGCAGCAGTGGTCATTGTGGATTCATATGTGTGGATGCGGTTGGGGTTGGGGGGGTTGGGGGTGGGGTATAGTATGATTGGATAGGCATGTAATGTGAATGAATGAGATCCTTAGCTTTTACGTTGCACAAATACGGATGTGGACACGGATACGATACAAATACGGGATACAGGCATTTTCAAATAGATAAATAGGTAGTTACCTATGTTGCAGGAGTACGGATATGGGCATGGCTACGGACACGATATGGATACATACATCATTTTACCGTGTCCGTGCAACGTATTAGGTTACATGATTTTTGTTTATGTTGTGTGGATGCTCGAGTACGTGTGTTTTGGAAGTTAATGTGAACAAAGCTTGATTTCCTATGGATGCCATATCTGTTCTCTTATCCTGTTCTGGTAACTGTTATGATGATGTATACTAAAAATTTGTGTGGTTGGAGTCGTTGGACCCAATTCAGCTCCATCCCGATTGGCGTTCACTCCTGGACCTGCACAAAGGGTCATATCGGGGATAAGGTTCCTGGTGGACCCCTCAGATGATTAAGCTGCAATCAACCCCAGAAAAAGGAATAGAAATGGAACGGAAGGAGAGAACACACGAATGCTTGCCTTTGGTGATGGCTTACGTCTTTCTTTTTTATTCTGAGAGCCAGGTTGTAATTCAATAATTTTCCTTAGATTTACGTGAGGGGGGTGTTTCTTGGTTACCCTTCCCACGATTGCAGTAGCATCGGCCGAGGAGCTTGGAGCTGTTAGTGGCGCCTAGTTACCAACACAACTAGGCGATGGTAGTCAAGCCTTGCACCTGATGCTGTCGCCCGACTCTTGGCACTGTTGCCTGCCACCACCCATTGCTGGAGTATGGGGAGTTGGATTAGGCATTCTCACATGAGTGATAGCATGTGAATGCTTCTTTGCGTTTTCTGTCTGGTCCTTTTCAAACCCTCTGGTTTAGGTGCTAGAGCTCCTAATAGGGGGGCTACATGCCAAGCAGACCTGAGCCAAACCCGTTCCTAGGGGTTCAGGCCTTGGGTCAAGTTAAACTCAAATGAAAAATGAATATGTCTCACCATGTTCCATGCCAAAGGCAAGGTAAGCACCTCCATATATTGAAGGATAATTTTCCATAATACAGTACCAACAGATTGTTATTTAACCTACTCACTGTACTCGTAAGGGGCAGCTCAAAGATTTACTGCAACTTTGCATACCATCCTTTCTGACTTATTTCTGTCAAAATTATTACCTTACATGGTGGTGGTTGTGAAGCAGTCCTTGGAAGAGGGTTGGGTTGGGTTGGGGGCTTTCTCTAAGATATGATATTAAGTGTCTGAAGATGATATAGACTTATAGTGATTTGGAAGATTATGTAACCATGAATTGTATATGATAAACTTGAAACTGTTTAGAAACCCCAGGGAGCCAGTATAGCTTGTATGATATTTGAGGGGTTTTGGAAAGACGATATTAAGTTCCTCGAAGATGATATAGTGATACAGTGAAGGTTGTGTAACCATGAAGTGTATATGATTAAACTGGAAACCATGTAGAAACCTCAAGGAGCCAGTATAGCTTGTATGCTATTCGTGGGATATGTTAGAAAGTCCAGTTTTGGAAGCTTTGGATCTTATTTGGTTTGTATATCTGAATAAGAAAAGCTATGCTTTAATAAGGATATCATTTTGATGGACTTTCATCCTCCTATGAGTCTATAACCCAGCCGCTTACATGCCCTATTGCTCCATTGTTCAGGGTTTAGCATATCATCTTCCATCCTTAATCTTGGATTTACTTCTACGACGACTTCAAGGAATACCATATATCATCAGTCATCACTTCATCATTTGCTATGTCTTACTGCTATCTTTTACTTTGACTCTACTTTCATAAGAGAGTACAAAGCACTATATTATTGTTTATTGGCAACATTAAACAAGATTCATAATCCATCATAGAACTCAGTGTATTTGACATAGTGGGTAGAAAATATTAAGTAAAAATATCATCTTGCACTACATGGAGGTCATTGTTACGTGACCGGACTAAAAGTATCATCTTGCTTCTTTATGCCTCTCACTAACTAAAGATACATAATTCTTGTGCAGAAATGTTCCTTCCAGTGCCGCCTTGCCAATTATTCGACCAGCGCTTGGGAGACAAGAATCTATATCTGACAGGTCAAAGGTAGCCATGCAGGGTTACCTAAACCATTTCTTGGGGAACTTGGATATTGCGAACTCTCAGGAGGTATTTGTGTCTAATAACTTAAAGCATGCTGTGGTACCTAGTGGCAAGGAGTCATGCTGTATTATTGTGAAGCAGTCCATTGTTTGAAAATTAAAAAGAGAGCATATAATTAGAGTAGCAATTAGTAGCTCTTAGCCTCTCAACATGTATCTTGCAGAGTGATGCTCAAAAGCATGTAATGGGTGTCAGACTTGTGTGTTATACCTGATCTTCTTATTCCTATACGTACGCATATAAATATAAACAGACACAAATGCACACAACAAGCACAAACATACACATACAGATACAAATATTCACAACGAGACAGATACGTTAAACTCCTTAGCACTCTTTCGTTTAGAAGAGCCGTCGTATGTAGCTCTAAATGAAAGGACAGAAGATCCAGGAACAATTGACACACATGTCAAGGTTGTTAGAAGATTAGCAAATCCTGTGTTTTGGTCAATCTGGAATGCTCGGTGATCATGAATGATGAACGCTGAAAATACTGTGTTGAGGACACAATCTTCTGAATTTTGAAGTAAGCATTGGATGGATAAAATCTCACCCATCTGTTTATATTAATAAAAATTCCCAAGTAATGTGACTAAATGTGTTAATTCAAGTAGCCAAAACCCAAAAGCAAATCCAAAACTTATGGAGTAACACTTGAGTTGTATTAAAAATTTCATATGAATCAAGGGCTTGATCAGAAAAATTTAGATAGGTACTTGTCTTTCTCTTTTCAAAGATACGTTGGTTATTGATTCACATGTTGTAAGATACTCTGGGCCATAAGTTTGGTTGCAGTACTTAGGAATCAAATTTCTAGATTTTTTTTCAATCTTGAACTGGAAGTTGAAAGTTGGAAAAGGTCCTCTTTAACACTAACAAAAACCACATCCTTTCTTACAAGCTAGGACCTCAATCCAAGTTCGATTATCCCTACTCCAGCTCCTTCAACCCATATCTTATCTGTCCTAACCCATGAATCGTTTAGGCAATGTTGTACCTGTACATGCCCAACTACCTACAATAATTTTCTCTCATCTTATCCTCAATTGGTGTTACCTCCTACTTTTCACGAATACACTCAATTATTGTCATATTTTTTGGTGCACTGGCAACCATCCATCCATCTTGGCCTTTTCATTTCAATTATCTCATTTCTGGACATGTTTTTAGTTGCCCAACATTATGATCCATAAGGCATGACCACGCATGTTTTATAGTTGTCTTATGGAATTATCTTTCAACTTAATGGCATTTTGCAATCACAAAGAACTCCAAAAATTCAACCTTCTATTTCAGCCACCCATGTAATTTCAATAAGCAACATTCTTTTGGTTCTCTCTATCATGATGAATGATTAATCCAAATACCGGAAACTATGGCTCCTATGTATCTCTTGTCCATCAATATATACCCTCCCTCATTTCTGTTTGACATTTGTTTGAAGTTGTGGATTTTGTGTACTATGCATTCGTCATGATGATTTTAAAATTCTTAGATTTCAAAGTTTCACTCCACAAATATACTTTCAATTATCCTGCACAACTAGCATACTATCATTAAGAAACAACATACGTAATGGAACTTCATCTTGAATAGACATTTTTTTATCCATAACTAGCGCTAAAAAGGTAAGGACTTAATGTGGTAATTGGGTAAAGTGCAAACAAACCCTTCTTAGATTTGCGTTTTTGAATTTAAAGACTCCTAGTTTAAAAAAATTCGCGCATTTTCATTTTGGTTCAGTTTGCACCCATGTCGTTAACAGTCGTTAAAATACGTCTAAAAAGACAATTTTACCCCTCCCTCCACTCTCTCTCCGGTGGTGGGGGCGGGTCGATCGGGGCCGGCCAGAGGAGGGGGAGGGTGGCCAGCCAGCGAAGGGAGGGGGGGTCGAGGGGGGGCTGGCTAGCGGAGAGAGGAGGGACGGGTCGAGGGGGGCCGGCCAACGGAGGAGGAGGGGGCCGGCCACCGAGGTGGAGTAGTGGAGGACATTTTGGATATTTTTTTATTTTTATTTTTTTAAAAAGTCATTAACGGTCATTTCTAACGGCTAATAGACGACATGGACTTTTTTGCTGACGCGACGAATCTAAGGAGGGGGTAATTGCTTTAGTTTTCTAGCGAGTCTTATTTTGCTAACGAGGCAAATTTAAGTAGGGTTTGTTTGCACTTTACCCGACTTAATGTTGATCCTTGGTGTAAGCCATTAGTGATGAGAAATGATTTGATATCTTCTCCAATGGTCCACACGGTAGTCGTAACTCCATCGTACATGTCCTATACAATCTCGATATAACTACTAGAGATTTGTTTCTCCTCCAAAATCCATCACATTATCTCCCTAGGTATTCTATCATGAACATTTCAAGTAAAAAAAGTGTACATCTTCTCTATTTTGTTCATTATCCTTGGTAAGTAAATAGCTGCCATACTGGATCTCCACGACATAAAACTAAATTGATATTATAATATTTTTGTTTAATTTCTCAGTTTCTACTCATTTACTATCTCCCATGGTTTCATGGTATGACTTGAGCTTGATTTCTCGATAGTTGGTACAACTCTGTATATCTCCCGTTTTGTATATATGTTACCATGGACATGAACATGGGTTCAAATAAGGATACTATACAATTTCTGATTACAACATTTTTTTTAATTGTGGGATACGGGTACGACATGGATACAATTTATATAAACGTGAAAACATCTCTATATTCATATTTTATACAATAGCTTTTAGTCACATTTATATTTAAGAATATTTTGGGTAATAACTAGATTCCAAAAAGCTCTTGAAAGAATTCATAACTGTTACTATGTTTTTCGCGATAACGACGGTGTCAAATCACTTTCAACTGTGTCTAAGTCCCTTCGGAGCCTAGACATGGGCAAACCTATCCAACATGAGTGTTGAGGAAGTATGATGTCCAATACGCATGGGATATTGACACGGATACGGTCCTTTCGAGGAATTCCCGTGCAACATAATTATGTATTGTTATACTACTACAATAGTTGAGCATTCTCCTAGCTGTTACGATTAGAATTAGTTAACAATACCAAGTCTTTCTCTTGTAAACATTTCCGAAACTTTAACATGAATAAATGGTACCAGGACCTATACTTTTCCAAGTTTCATTTCTTTAAAGTTTTTTTTTTTTTTTTTTACTTCAAAGCCCAGTTTTATGACAATAGCAATATGGCTTATCCCGATCGAACTCATTTGTCTCCCCATTAAAACTTTCTAGGCTGTTCTTGGTTAGACTTGCAGGATGAGCACTATATAATAAGTGCTTTATGCTTATGAAAAGTGCTTCCAAGTTATCTCATTATGCTTGAAGTCGCTAAAAGTGATGTAGCAACAGCAGCAGGGATCTGAAGTTGAGCCATTGGTGAACATGATTTTTATGAATTTTTAGGCATAAGAGTCCTGCATTGTATCAAGACCTCTACTCTCATTGTCAAATGGGGCTATTATTAGTGATCAAACTTATACCCTGTTACTCATTATCAGCTGTGTCTTCTTCTATCAATGCACTAAGCAGCCTCTTTACATTCAAATGTGGCAAGGACCTTAAATTACTAACAAATGGACAAGCCCCAATGGATAGAATCATTATGGTGATGTAGCTAGTTTAATGGTGATGTAGGACTATTGTTCTCAAATCATTATGTAGTTATTTAAAATATTGGCATTACCAGAACTTTGGTTTTATATAACAGTACTAGTCATATCAAATGGTTTCTAGGGGTCCCCTTGTTAATGGCATATGTTCTCCATCATAACACATGATTTATTTATACTTATATGCCAAGAAATTCCTTTTTCTATTGTATTTTTATGGTTTTGCTTTAAATCCAATCCCGTATGATTGATACAAGGTTTTTTTTTACAATCTCAGTAGTTGTGAATCATATTGAAACTTTTACAAACTGCAGGTTTGCAAGTTTTTGGAGGTCTCCAGGTTATCTTTTTTGCCAGAATATGGACCAAAGTTGAAAGAAGATTACGTTACCGTGAAACATCTGCCAAAGATTCATAGGGCTGGCGATGATAGAAAATGTTGCTCATGCCGTTGGTTTAGTTGCTGTAATGACAATTGGCAAAAGGTATTATATATCTTACTTGCTAATCTAGCTTTTCAGCTAGTTAGGCTGCTGTTTCATAATCTAAGTGCTTTCAACAAACTATTGTCAATTTTGAAGCTAAGTGAGAAAGATGCAAGGAAATCTGTAATATTTAAAACTTTCAAATTTTCTATAGTAATGAAGGACCTTACATCTGCAAATAGTTCTGTTCCGACATCAGATGCTTGTGGAATATTCCCACATGTGATTTTTTAGCGTGCACCTGTCAGATGAATAATAAAGCATATTTATTTTTGTAAATAATAATTCTTATGACACCTGATCTATGCACATCACCTTATGATGAAAGGATTCATAAGAAAGCCCTGGAAACTTCTTAGTGTTCAGCATAGCCAGGTTGCTGGGTTTCTGGACTTTGTTGGCCCGTATAGCAGATCCCACTGCAGAACAAGTCACTTGTAGCATGAGTTGTTGCTACTCATGCTACTACAGAGTTCTCGGTTGGATGGATCATGAAGCCCATGTTGCTGAAACTTTTCTTGTATGTGTGATTACTTGTTGCACAGACCTGTAAATGATAAACTAGGAATAACTTGTTCTATACATGCAAGTTAAAGCACATCCAGCTTGACTTGCTGTAACTCATGTTGCATATCATCTTGCTGCAGAAATCAATGAAGTTCCAGCCTGAATTTCTGAATGCCAGCAAGTTGCAACATACCAACCACTGGAAACATGTGATTAGTGCAAACTTATTCAACTATATCTTTAGCTATGGAGTAAGAACTACCAAACAAATTCTGAGGGTGCGTTGCAGGTTCAATTGTGGAAAAAGACAAAAATAGCATATGCTGCAGTTTACTTGCAACAACCCTTGCAAGATAATAGTGTGAACCCCCAAGATTTAGTCACACATTTGATATAGGATGAGAGTTGAATTGGTTTATAGTAAGAGTGCTTCAATCTCACATGTACACCCGGTTTAACCATTTTGGCTAGTTCGGGCAACTGATGTGCACATGCAGTCCACGCACTGGTTTGGAAAAGTCACAGGGGGTTATACAAGCGTTGAATTGTCACGGGAAGTTATACAAAACTTTTGAAAAATTTCAGGGTGGTAAACATAGTTTTTCCCAATATAGAAACCAATGCTTTAGTTTTTCTGATTTTGACACATCTTTCCAATTCATCTTCTGTTAGTTCCGATTCATGTGAAAAATGGTTTGGGTTCTGAGAGTTGTGACTCTCTAATATCATAAACAATAAACATATCACTCTAATGGAAGGTTCATAGTATGGACCGATACACATACATGTCGACTCTATCATATCGTTTTGGTCTATCTCGATCAGTGACGGAGATAGAAAATGTAGCGGGTGGGGGCAATTAAAAAAAAACTCGGGTTAAAGTTTATTCCGTTATGCAGTAGAAAAAAATAGTAATAATAAAAACAATCTGTATTAAAAAAGACAAATGATTAGACAATAATAGTCTTAATATAACCTTTTTTAGTACCTAGCCAATCAAAATATTCAAATGTATACATATGAAGATCTTGAATAAAGTATAGGAGAATGAGGAGAGTTTTGTCAAAAAGGATTTGACTTTTGACCTTCTAGAATAAACGGTGTAGTTTATAGTCTATAGCCTATATGCAAGTAAGGAAAAATTGGAGTAGTGGAGTCAAAAGATAATTTTAGTGAGGGCAATACTGGAAACTATCTATAATTTTTTATTTAAATGAGTAGGGGCAATTTCTCCTACACTGCCATGGTTATCTCCGTCCCTAGTCCTGATCCAATAGTTACCCCCACCTATACTATTCGATTTTGGTCGATGCCGACATTGGGGCTCTCTTTCATGCTCAAGTTGATAAGAAAAATTAAAGAAAAAGAAAGAAGTACGAGAAATTGACACAATGATTTGGTTGTGTTGAAGTCCGACATGTTATATTGTGTCAATGATTTTCGTTATTGGCACATCATAACCATTATCTATTACGAGTGTATTAATTTTAAAAGAAAGTAAATAAAAATAATATCTATTGCTGGTGAATGATTCAATAATGTTGAAATTGAATGTTCCATTCAAAACTAACAACAAATAATACATGAAATTATGCCTAAATACATAAATTTTTTCTCTTTTTTTTCTATCTTGTGTTATTATTTTTCTTTCCGAAAAAAAGAACTACGAAACTCTGATACGTAACTGTTGAAATTGTCTATACCGATATCCAGTACCAAAACTATGAACCTTTTTTCATGAATTATTTCACTTTTGTTGGTGTAGAATGGTTTTAGATCTTACTGCGCATGATTACTTAAGACAATGTCTGCAGTAAAAGTTATGGCTTGCAGTATGGGATCCTTGTTACTCAGCTTTTAGTGGTTTTGAATCGGTTGGTTTCGGCAGTTTCCTTTGTTTTGGTATCGAATTTGGTATCGTATAGGCCTATAATGTGAACTACAGAATGAAACATTTATCCAGCCTAACTGAAAATATGCTACTATAGTAAATTGTTTGAAACATTCGTGCAATTATTTATATTTTATAGCCTTTGAGTTTCTTAAGCTGGTAGTTAAGGATTTTCATATGCACGTTTGATAAAATTGTAAATCCAAAAGAAAAAAGATACTTGTTTCTCCATTCTTACATGTATGAAAGTCATTCTTTTTAGACATGTTAATACGTTTCGTTACTTGAGAGCTTCTCTTAGATCTCTTATGGCATATAATCTCTAATTTTACTTTCTTCTCATCTTTCTCTCTCTTTGTGGTGCCATTCATGTTAGTCTTCTGGACTAATCAAACATTTTTGCACAGGTCTGGGCCGTACTGAAACCAGGGTTCTTGGCATTGCTTGAAGATCCTTTTGATACCAAGCTTTTAGATATTGTTCTTTTTGATGTATTACCACCTTCTGATGGTAATGGAGAGGGTCGGGTTCTTCTGGCGAAAGAGACAAAAGAGCGTAACCCTTTGCGGTTTGGGTTTACAGTGAGTTTTTTCAGATACCTTGATTATGAGTATATGTTTATATAATTCTCGAAAGATCCACCATTATAAGCATCACTGTGTAGCGTATGGATATTGCTCTGTTTTATTGTTTTAACTCATGGACACATAGACTTGACATTTCAAGTACTTCATCTGCCCTAGAATGCATTAATAAACATTTATAGTCTATTCATATGCAGAAATCTCATTTTATGTTTTTGATAGACATAAGGGGTGGCATGATACAAGGGGCAGGTGGGTGGGATGCATCCAAGTGCCTCCTCACCCTTGCCCCCATCCATCCTTTCACCTGCTAACTAAAATACCCTCCATCACTAGTGATGTGTGTCCTCAAAACTGGATTTCAGAATTAGGATGTCTCTAAACTGAAACATGGAATATCATATAGTCATATTTCTAAATGAGTCATGAGCTTATGCAAACACGGATAGAAGACTAAGGCAAATATTAGCATCCCAAGCAAAGTCCCTAATTCACTATCCAAGGTTAATTTTGTGGTTTCATTACGTGCTGGGTCCAGGACCATTGAATGATTAATCAGATTAGGCAGCGATTAATCGAATTGTACACATACTATTTTCTTTATTTTTTATTTTTACAAAAGTCACATAAACATGGACAAAATATTCAGTAATCATAGAATAAATGCAAAAGTAGTTCACACTCATAGAAATTAATGAAAACCTACAACTAAATTGATCACAAAAGAAGTTAATGTTCCATAGAGTTATAAATAACTACAAATAACAAGCAAAACAATAAATAATCTATAGATAATGACCATACGAACTACCACTCATCGACATCCTCATAATTGTTATTGTCTTTCCCTTTCTCCATGAGTACTCATCAATCTCCCCCAAATGTAACTTTTCTGTATCCTCTTCACTAGGGAACTCATCCGCTTCATTGACAACATCAATGGATAATATAGAGCTAGAAGTAGCCTCTAAGATCTAGCATCAGAGAGAATGTTAACTTTAGATTAGATATAATTAGGGGTTAGGTTATTGGGTGTGTATGCTACCTGACCCACGGACCTAGTTCTTAGCAGATTAACCAACGATGTATCATTAAGCGCATGCACGACGTTACACTGTCCAACCGCTTACTCAGACCTATTTTCTTAATTTTCCTATGGTCTTGGGGCCGCTTTTGAGTACTTGGCCACAAAATCTGCGGAATGGAACACTGCACCATCGACTCTACTATATCCTACATCATAGGGTGCAGGAAAACGGCCCCGTTTGGTTCCTAGGGTGGAAATATACTTCATAATAAACTATGAAGTGTGGAGCAAGAAGTGTGGGCATAGGCATTGGAAATGGTGTTTACATGTTGCATATGGTTTGAAGTGAATTGAAAAGGGATCAGGACCAGTAGTCCTAGATACATGAACTTAGTGATTATTTCTTTTATATCCCCAACTCTAGGAAGCCTTTTGATCTTACGAGTTGTAAGTGAAGCATCATAGATATCCTAGTCGTGGTCTGGATTATTATTCACTTGCTCAGGCTCAATTTTGTGGGCCTTGTGCATTGCCATTTGCCACATGCCTTCTAAATCATTTAGAGCTAACTTGTAGTATGAAAAATTATAAACCAGTCTTAGCTGGAATAGATCACTTCCTTTTTTCTTGACATGAAATTAGAGAGGACCTGGGTTTAGTATCTGTTTCAGAGCCACACGTGACAGTCCTCAAGCAATATTTAATGATGTTTCATTCACTGTCAAATATATCGACACACTAAAATTAACATTGTGTAGTTATTAAAAGGAGAAATTTCAAGATGGAAAGAGTCGCTGATGGATAAATTATTTTGGAAGGTTTGTAGGAGTTACCTGTGCTTAATCACTTCTACAATTTACTAATTGTCCAAGAAAGAAACGAACCGTGATTGTATTAATTGCCTACAAGATGACTGTTGTCTCATGTCTACAGTCTACACCCTAGAATGTTATACCAATTCTTCTTCTTATATCAATGTAAGATGTAAGGACTATGGATATACGAGTGCTTAGATTATATAAAGCTAAAATAATCAATAATCTTGGTACTATAAGTACCTATGTAGCACAAACACTCTCATCTTAGTAACGCATCTCGTGTCGAACATGTATCGGGTACCGACACTCTTCGGACACTCACTTTTATATGTCCTCATATTTTCATTTGAAATCAGGCACGGAAACTCTCTGAATACAGACACATATCGGATGTGGACTCTCAATACATGTCAGATACATTTTGTAGTGGTTTTATTTAAAATAATGACATAATTCAAATATACAAGTTAAAACTTTAAGCAATTTTGTCGTGGGCATTTTAATTTCATATAAATCAAATACCTATGTCTCGAAGATGCATGTATTCAATTATCTAATATTTATGGTTATATATGTGTGTGTGTGTGTGGTGGTGGGGGGTGGTGGTGTGGGGTGTGGGGGGGGGGGGGGGGGGTGATAAGTTTACACTACCATCCGGCTTAAGCTTAGGTCTTACTACATCAATCTCTCCAGACTATGTTTGGGTCAATTATTGCACTTGATGCAAGCTTCCTTGATCCACCACTCGGGCCAATCTCCATCGCGCGCTATAGTCGGACTGATTGTCAGTACCACGATCCTCTTGCCTAGGCAGACCGCTCCTTCATATCCGGCTTCATTCAACCACTACCTGAATATCTCGATTTACCAGGCGTTTAATATTTAAGGACAATATGCGCCTAGAGTATTCAAACCTCCAACTAGTTTTCCTAGTCTTTTAAGTCATGACCACTTGAGGCAATGTTGTATACACACACACTAGTGCTATTCTAGTTCTT
The DNA here is from genome assembly GCA_029216955.1 of Iris pallida. Classification (NCBI taxonomy): domain Eukaryota; kingdom Viridiplantae; phylum Streptophyta; class Magnoliopsida; order Asparagales; family Iridaceae; genus Iris; species Iris pallida. The sequence goes on along the minus strand of JANAVB010042420.1, from coordinate 26,505,531 downwards.
TTTAGAAAACTGCTTATCGTCGTGTGGTGTCATGTCCTGTGTCTGGGTCTGTGCAACTTGTTAAGTACTCATCATTCTATTCCCAAGAGAATGCAAGTACATAGTCATAGCAGGTTACTGAAATTGTTCAGCTAATTAGTTTCATGTAAAACAAACCTTTCAGGGAGCAGGCAAACAGTTATTTGAGATTTTGGCATCAGTTAATGGATCAAAGCCAAAGGCCGAAATGTTTAGGTAGCTCTTAAATTATTCAACTACTTTAGGCCTGATTTTGTCCTTTATCTGACCAAATTATAGGTCTTAACCTTTTTTGACCTCACTTTTTCCTAAAAAAGTTGTAACTTAGCTTATGATCCTGGCTTGCAGCTAAACTAGCATGTTCTCTGATGAGCTCTGCTTCATTTGCAACTGGCATTGTGAAATGAGTTCAGAAAAAAAAAATATTTTGAAGCTAGAGGTATTTTGATAGCCCTAAAATTTGGGATGAGGCTTTTTTGTTGTAGTGGCATGTTGATAGAATATAGGCTATATTATCACATGCCATCATTTCAACAATGTGATGGAGTATTCACATTCGAATAACTTGGGGTTTAACTACATTACTTGGCCTTAGTTTAGCATTTACTTCCCCTAGTTATCTGTACTGAGCTTCTATATTTCAGTTTTCTGCTTTTGATGAAGATCTTGTCATTCAAGTTCAATCTCTAATTAACTTTCATTCAAAAGGTATCATGCGGCAACCGGACAGTTCCACTAAGGGTGAAAAGTAGTGGTAAAGTTAAAGATTGGGTTGCAGCCATAAATGATGCTGGCCTACGGCCACCTGAAGGCTGGTGTTCACCTCATCGGTTTGGTTCTTTTGCACCACCTAGGGGACTGGTGGAAGATGGAAGTCATGCCCAATGGTTCATTGACGGGCAAGCTGCATTTGATGCAATTGCTTCTTCAATCGAAGAGGCAAAATCAGAAGTATTCTTTTCATCTCCTGTTTCCATGACATGATGTAATCAGTTATTTTGAATCATCCAGTAGATTTGCAAAATTCTAATTAGATCGAAAGTTCTCTGCAGATATTCATTACTGACTGGTGGCTGTGCCCAGAGTTATATCTTAGGCGTCCTTTTCATGCTCATGGATCCTCTCGGCTTGATGCTTTGCTGGAGGCGAAAGCTAAGCAAGGTGTTCAGGTATTACTGCTCAACCCCTCGTTATCACTTTCATTTTCCTGTTTGTACTTGGTTAACTTTTACCTCAATTTTTTCAAGTTATTGATGGCATACTTATGCAATAACCTGTTGGAATCAAGGCATATTTTACAGGAACTCTTCACTCTTCAGCCATCCTTTACTATTAGCTGGGAATAGTAGCAACATTGAATTTTACATTTATCTTCTTTGTTTGAAATTACTACGGTACTACAGATTTTTTATGCTAGGTAATTAGGGATCCGTAGGTTTGTATACGGTTGATACGTCCAATTAGTTTTGCATAAGTTGTTCTTTGCCCAATATTTAGGATGTCTTGTTGTCATGTATAAATTAGGCAGGCAGTATGACCATGGAGGGTTCGAACTTTGAAGTCAATCATTCTGTCCAACATTTATTATAATTTTTCTGTTCAGTATATTTGGAACCCAAACGCGGTGGATTCCCTAACTAGATCACCTAAACTGACAATCTGGATCTTAAAGGATAAAGTTCAACCTTTTTCAAAGATACAGATCAAAAGGAAATAAAAACAGAAGCAGGTCATAGGATTCAGTATGAATTCTTCCCTGCCAATGCAAATATTTATACGCACACAATTGACCTCTTACAACTGTAGTCTTGTGATAAAATTTGGACACTAAATATGTTTCTGTATTTAAAGTAGATAGCATGGTTTAGTTTATTATTGAATTTTTTGATATCATGTTTTTATTTTATTTGCTCATAATTGTAATTGCATAATGGATGACAACTTGCAGATCTACATCCTCCTCTACAAGGAAGTCGCTCTTGCTTTAAAAATTAACAGCGTTTACAGTAAACAAAGACTACTTAACATTCACGAGAATGTGAGAGTCTTACGTTATCCTGATCATTTCTCTAGTGGAGTTTATCTATGGTATGGTCCACTCCCATAATGTTCACAAATCATTCGCAAGATTCTTTTAAGTAGTTTGCTCAGTATGCATCTATAGAAGTTTGATTGCGTCTATGAATCTCTGGCAAAGTGTAGGTCCCATCATGAGAAAATTGTGATTGTTGATAACCGGATATGTTATCTTGGAGGACTTGATTTATGCTTTGGTCGTTATGACAATTTTGAACATAAAGTTGGTGATTTTCCTCCTCAAATATGGCCTGGAAAGGACTATTATAATCCCAGGTAAATTGTTGCTGGTGCTCTTTGGTACATCTAGATATTTATATACATTAAACTTTCTTGTCACTGATATAATTATATACATTAAACTTTCTTGTCACTGATATAAGGGAATCTGAACCAAATTCATGGGAAGACACAATGAAAGACGAACTGGACCGTCTGAAATACCCTCGCATGCCTTGGCACGATGTCCAATGTGCTCTTTGGGGACCACCTTGTCGTGATGTAGCAAGACACTTTGTTCAACGCTGGAATTATGCAAAGGTTAACTTTTGCGTTTGGTTCTGTTCACTTTAAAATAACTTTTGCGTTTGGTTCTGTTCACTTTAAAGTTGTCAAACTTCGTTTAATGCTGGATCTTTTTTTAAATTTACAGAGAAACAAAGCTCCAAATGAGCAAACAATACCCTTGTTAATGCCTCAGCAGCACATGGTTATTCCACATTATTTGGGGAAAAGCAAAGAAATCCAAATGAAGAACAATCAAGAAGGTGCCAGTGATAAAATTATAAAAAGTCCTGAAGCTTCTTCCTCCCGATCATCATTTCAAGATGTCCCTTTGCTTTTGCCTCAAGACCCGGATCAGCTATCTATGGTTAATGGAAGTTCAAAGGCAAATGGTTTAGATGTGAATCACAGTCATGCAGATCATCCAAGAAGAAGCAACCAGAACTCTTCCTTCTCTTTCAGAAAGACAAAAGTAGAACCATCAGGTCCAGATATGCAGATGAAAGCCTTTGTGGATGATTTTGGTTCCTCTAATCGACAGGGAGAAACACGTCTAGATGTGATTGCTCAGGCACCAGTTGACAAGGAATGGTGGGAGACACAAGAGCGGGGTGGTCAAGTGGTCTGTGCAGATGAAGCTGGACAAGTTGGTCCCCGAACAACATGTCGTTGTCAGGTTTATATACTAGAGCTTTCTTGAAAGTAAACTGACTTATTTGTGAACATTGTATGTGATCTTTTTCCTTGTTTTCATTGTCAAGCTTTTTCTGTCATAGTATGGCCTACCTATTCGTTTTTCTAAATGGCTATAGATTCATAGTTTGAAAACTTTGAATGCCCAGGCAAAATTCTTAGAGTGCATTATCATGCAGATTCTCACTGACATTCATAATGGTTATGTATCATTCATTATGTTGTTTGCAACCTGGGATATATTTTCATCTAGACTAATAATTAATTGTTTATGATAATGCTAAAGCTAGGCAATGATGTTGCAATAGTGAAACACTGGAATATGAAATGTTTTGTATATTTTGCTGCCATAGATTGCAGAAGCTAATCCTGATCTGTTAGATGCTACATAGCCATTTTTAGTTTATCTGGTATATGTTCAAAACTTCAATGATCTTTGTTATTTTGCTATTATTTTTAGAGCACACTTTAGTACATGACAATCACAATATTGTTTATGTCTTCTATCATATTCTCTTTTCATGAATTCACAGAAGGGCATGTGCACTAATTAGGCATGTCAATGGGATGGGCAAGTAGGATATTCTTTGTAGGTCCTGTTCAACTTCAGTATTTGGTGAGCTTTGGCTAAGAACTTGTGCACATGTGCCAGATTTATACTATATTGATATCCTTTCTGTGAGTTACTACTGAAAAGATAGCAGGTCGACATTTTCTTAGGATTAACTCTTTTAGTTACTTGGGATTTGGTTTGAGCCTGGCTTTTAGACCTTACCGAAGAAGAATGGCTGGGTTTGGACACATTTATGTAGGTTATTTTTACTTGATCTGATCTTGGGCCCCAGGGAAAAGTTGCCCAACCTGAACTTGGCCCTTGATACCTGTATCAATTATTTGGGATTCTTTTGCATCTTGTGAGTTGTAATTTAATGACTCAGGTATAGGGTGGTCCATATCATTCCCGAGAGTAGACTTCATTATAGCCTTCTGTCATCACCTGTCCCTTTTTGTTAATTACATGAATGGTTTGCAATTGTCATGTAAAACCCTATTTTAATATGGACTCAACTTCTTAAGTTACTAAATAGGGCTTTTCATCTACTGCCGTTATTTATTACATTTGAAGGTGGATGTAAACAATCAATAACTTATCCAATATCAAAACAATTCAAGACCTATTTAGTAACATTTCGTTAGAATGTAAAAGAGTATAGGATGCAAATTTCCATGTAACTGAGCAACCGATTACTTGAATTGTAGAGTGATTCATGAATTAAGTTTAAGCCTAGTAAATGCACTATGAACAATTATTTAATGCATTGAGGCAATATTTGGTGGTATGGCTATGCATTCTATCAGTCTCGTCTACCTAAACTGAGAATTGAACCACAACAAATGCACTCAAAATCGAAGCAAGCTAACAAACTGAACCTAATAAGGTTGGAAGCCAAATTTTAATTTTAACTGAAATGGTTTGGTCAGTTTGGCTTAAAAGTACAGATTAAAAGAATCCTTAATATAGATATTTTCCACATACCAGTGCCACAAAGACACAGAAGATCCTTTCAAAGTTCTTCTCAGACCACCCTAAATCTTATTGCATAACAACATAGATAACTTTCCAAAGTTGTCATATAGCAACAAGTAGTCAACCTAATTTAGCATAAAATACAAGGCATCACCCAATTTCCACATTAAATATTATAACATGAAATCGGTTAGTGAAGCTAAAAGTAGGCCTATGGTTATTTATATAGGAGGTTTTGAAAGTAGGGAGGGACAAAAACATATTGATATGCTTGCTCAGAGTAGGGAAAGGAGCAAAAACTTGGGTAATATTAAGTGTATCAAGAGCGAGGACAAAAAAAAAATATTAGTAAGAGAAATGATCTAGAGAGGTGGTAGAAAAAGCTTAGTTTAGATACATAGTTTAGGATAAGCCATAATTGCTATTGTCGTTAAATCAAAATTTTTGAAGTTAAAGATGCTCTAAAGAAAATGAAAAAGGGAAAAGTGGTAGTACTTGATGATGTTCTTGTTGAGGTTTGGAAATGTTTAAGGAAGAAAAGATTGATGTGGCTTACTGATTTATTTAACCAAATTCTAAGGACTAATAAGATGTCCGATGAATAGTGAACTAGTATTATAGTATCTATATGTAAAAACAATGTAGATAGACATAGTTGTAATAACTATCAAGGAACTAAGCTTATGAGTCATACCATGAAACTATTGGAGAAAGTAATTGAGTAAAGATTAAGAAAATGGACCGAAATTTCAAAGAATCATGTTGGCTTTATACCGGAAGTTCTATTATAGAAGTCGTTTACTTATTAAGAAGATTAATGAAAAGATCTATAGAAAGAAATGAGATCGACATATGGTTATTGACTTAAATAAAGCTTAAGATCGAGTTCCTACATAGAGAATGTGGTAAATTTTAAAGAATAAACAAGTGCATAGTAGTTATATTGAGAGTAGTAAAGATATGCATGATAGAGATGTGAATAATTGGAAAAGATAGTAAACTATTTTCTATTGCCATTGGCTTAAACCAAGGATCAACATTATGTCAACTTTTTTGCGACAATTATGGATGAAATTACTAGACATATCCATGAGGAGGTTCCATGGTGTATGATGTTTGCTGATAATATTTGTTGGCTGATGAGAATCAAGAACGATTGGAGAAGTATGGAGAGAACTTAGACATTTAAGGGATTTAAAATTGGTAAGGACGAAAACAAAGTGTATAAAATGTAACTTCAACCGAAGATCAAAATAATCAAATAGAATTGAGGAGCGAGTCCATATAGATGAAAAATAGATACTTCAGAGTGATAGTTTTCAGTATGTAGGATCAATCATTCATCTGATAGATAGATGGCGAGATTGAGGACGATGTCATACATAAAAAAAGGAGATGTTGAAGTGGAGGAGTTCTTCTGGATTACTTTGTGATGGCAAGATACCCTTGAAGTTGAAAAGAAAATTCTACAAAATCACTATAAGATTAACCATGCTTTATGGATCAGAGTGTCAAACAACGTGTCTAGAAAGTTAGTATAGACGAAATGAGAATGCTAAATGAATCGGTGGCAATACAAAGGATAGGACACTAAATGATTGTATCCATGGGAACTTAGAGGTGATGTCAATTTAAGACAATATGAGAGAAAATCGTCTTAGTTGGTTTGGACATGTACAACGCAGACCAATTAATGCTTCCGTAAGGAGGACCGATTATATAGTAGTTAGTGGGACCGCTAGGACTAGAGTTAGACTCAGATGAACATGGTTTGAAGTTTTAAAGAAGGATATAATTTTTGTTAGCGTTACTTAGGACTTGGTCCTTAATAGAACCGAATAAAAGATGCCCAAAAATTTGGGATAAAGACTTTATTGTTGTTCTAATAATTCAACAAATGAATCGGCGATGGATGCAAACTTGCCAAGGTTGTAGAAGACAAATATGGCTCTCAATGGTGGATCTCATCATTTTGGTTGGAGGGATTTCAATCACGTCTCTCAAAGAAATTTGCCACCTTGGATAGGGACAGATCCAACCCCTATAGAGATAGGAAATTGATCTCCAGGAGAAATATATATATATATATATATATATATATATATATATATAGAGAGAGAGAGAGAGAGAGAGAGAGAGAGAGAGAGAGAGAGAGAGAGAGTTAGTTTGTTATATTTATAATGAACTGACAACCCGAACTATAACGGACGTTGTAAAATTTGATAGCCATAACTGAGCAGATATGGAACAAACAGACCGTATTTGATCCGTTGCTTCGGAATTTTGGTCTAAATGGTATGCAACACATATCTGGGTGGTATAAATTCCAAATTTTTTTAGCTTGTTTAAAAGCTTTAGCTCATTATTCCATCAAATGTAATTTTAATGGATCGCAGCCCCTTTTTTTCCTAATTATCACATGAAATAAAGTATTGTTCTGGACAATCTAAAATTTAAAGACAAACCATTCTGCATTACTTCTTATAAAATGCTTAGATTAATTGGAAGACGGTCACTGGTATCCTCATATTTCTGGTGCAGTTTTCACTTTAGGTCATTTCACCAATTTGTTATGGGTTTCTTATGATGTTCTACGTACTGCAATATTATATTAAAGGCAGCAGAGCTCTATCCCCAATTCTTAGGATTGTCTTCATGAATCCTTTTTCCCCATTCAATTATTAAGATGGTCACATCCTCCATTATACCTAATGCAATGCATTGTATATTTTTCAAAATCATTAGATTTTACTTTAATGCGTTGATCCTACTTAATTTTGCAATGACACTTTGAGTGCAGGTTATTAGAAGTGTTGGCCAATGGTCTGCTGGAACAAACCAAACTGAAGAGAGCATTCACAATGCTTTCTTTTCACTTATTGAAAAAGCCGAGCACTTTATCTACATTGAGGTATGCATTGTTAACTGGATTGAGATGCTCAATTTTCTATTGTTTTGTTATTTTTGTTATTCTAGACAGAAGTAGCTTGAGTAATAAAAATTATGATATAAGGGTGTCCCAGTGCCACAAGGCTCCCGCTTACGCAGGGTTTTGAGGAATCAGGAATGTCAAGTTGTATGCAGCCATACCCCTATATATTGATAGGCTGTTTCCGTGACTCAATCGTACATACTCCAGGATGAAAGCAACAAGCCTCAACTGTCGTGCCAGGCGACACCCTCTTTATATGACATGTGAAATTGCCTTGTTAAACCATCTATTACAAACACATTATGTTGCTTTGAGTAATGCAAACATTGATGAGAATCCGATGCCTGGAAAACCTAAGCCTTTTAGATACTTTTTCAGACTTTACTGCCGATACTAAGTGACAGGACAGTTCTTTTTAACCATTTTTCATGATATTCTGTATGGATCAGATATATTATGCTATGCCGATTCGACATAGTAGTACAGGGAAAAAAATATTTTTTCCACTGTTTGTCCAGAAAATTCTCCATAGAGATGCCAGGGAATCCTGGAATCAGTTCTTAGAGTTTGAGAATACAAGCATCATTAACATATGTGCATAAGCAGATGACCATATACTCGGTTAAACTTCCCACAAGCAGTTACGCCGAAGCATTAGCTTGTTAAATTTCCCACAAACAGTGACGTTGAAGCATTAGCTTGTGAGGGTGTGTTTGGCACACGAGGTTTCGGTGTGTTTGGCACACGAGGTTTCGAAAATAAAACAAGGTTTTGGTAGAGTTGGGCCTCCGAACTCTGAAAAAGGAACTATGGTGCGTTTGTGAGTGTTTTTGGAGTTACACAAAACTCCAATTTGTAACTCCAAAACACCATCAATCTCGAGTTACAAATACTCCAATATTATGAATTTTTATAAAACTCCATTCTAGATTCCATTTCCTTCTATCTTTTGTTTTTAATACAAAACTCTTGATAGTAACTCCAAACTCCCAAACACCTCCTAACTTACCTATAACTCCAGTTTCGTAAATGGAGTATCATCATTTCAAACCCCATTTATAAATCTCCAAACCCTAAAACAACCCTAACTCTATTTTAGCAAACATTAATCTCAAACTTGGTCTTAATGTGCTGGCTTTGGTCCTACTTGAAAAAACTTAATATTTTTAATGTGCACAATTAGTACGAGTTTTTCTATGTAATTTTACTTTTTTCATTGCCAAGCATCAGTATATAGTAGTTGCTTTGGCATCTGCAAAGAAGTAAGCTCCATTAATATTTGTTTCATCTTTTTATCCCTACCTCATCCTTTCTTTACTTGTGATCTTTTCTTAAGCATGTCACTCCTTGTTATTCTAGCTAAACTTTCTTTTCACAAACAAAAATGTTTGAATGTATCAAATATTGTATTTATTTACGTTTGCTTCTTCACTTTGATACGAACATGGTGAGAACTCATCCAAAAAGCTAGCCGTTAAGAGGAAAGAGCCCAAGATTATATCAACCTACATTGAATTCCCCATATAACTGATGTTGGACTATAGGATTATAATGTTCCACCACGCTCCGCAGTCACTCGAGTTGGCTTTGCACTAGACTTCTAGTCCCGGATGAATACTGCTATCCCAATGTCATCATTTGCACACACGATTGCAACCGGGAGACGTGGTGTAGGCTACTATACTATTTGATAAGAACCTTGGGAGAACTCATCCTAAAAGGTATTGTTAAGAGGAGGGAGTCGAAGATTATATCAATCCAAATCGAGTTCCCGATATAGCCGGTGTGAGACTATAGGATTGTAAGTTCGTAACACACTTGTTCCTACATATTGTTTCTCTAGGATTTGCTGGTCTCCCCTGTCTGACATTATAATCTTCAATCCACTTAAATGGTGAGTTATATCCTTTTTTCAATTTTGCAATCTATGGTTGTGACAGAACTTTTTATTATTATTATTGTTGAGCTTGTTGCTGATTTACTTCTTGCTGTCCAGAAATCGTAGTAGGAATAACCTTCACAATTTGGGTTCTAAATAGGGATGCGGATAACATCTGGTTGTAGTATACGACAGTGAAGAAAGGGTTCTAAGAATCAGGGCATCAAATTCTATAACTCTCAACAATACATAAGTGACGGAACTAATTCTGCAATAATCGGATGGAGGAACTTGAGGTTTATGGGATAAAGGAAGAAGCAAAGATGAAGAAACTAGAGGAATGTTTTCTGTTCGGTCTTGTTGCATAAATTGTTTGTTACAAATTTTACAGTTATTGAGGATTTTACAAACGTAGAATTTAGAATTCCAAAGAAGTGTCAGTTTCTTCCCGGTTTTCAATAAAATGATAGTTGCATAACGGAGGCATATTTATATCTGTTAGGGATGGTTTGGATGGAATGTAACTTATGTAAGAGTTTTAAGAGAGAAAGCATGTGAACATCTGAGTCCCCACAACGCAGATTTTAAATCGATCATCACTAACCCTTTTTTTTCTAGCTATCTGAATCTGCCTGCTTAGGACAAATTCTCCTTTCTTCAATCATCAACATAAGCTTCTGTACTTCTTCTCGGTAGCCTAGCACTTAATATGCTAGTGTAGTATTAGCTGTTAGATAGTTCCTAATTTTATCTGTTTACCAAACTATGACAACACTCAACTACTCAAACTATATGAAAGTAGGAATGCTTAATGTTTCAACGGACACACAAAACTTTTGGGGTCGGATGTTTGAATCCTTTTCTTCCGTTCAACTCTACTAAGGGCCATGTCCATTACAAACCATATCCTTCTTTACAATGTCAATCCATGTTCATTTAGACCCATCTTGTCCTTGTTGTTCCTTTAATTACTATTATACTAACTTTTCATAAATACATTCATTTCTTATCCCTATCTTTTAATATATTGTCACTCATCCATCTTATACTTCTCATCTTGGCCTATGTTACCTGGACTCGGGTACGAGTGTCAGATACGGGTACATATCTAAGAGTCGGGTCCTTAAAACTACTCATAATTGAAGGATACACAAACTCAGCTAAAAATGATCCAGATTTTGGGTACGGGTACGGGAATATGACTATTAAAATAGATATATTTGAACATAATTTCATAAAAACATGTAATTAAATTTGCATGGTTTCATAAAAAAATACATCATCTAATTAAATTTGTACGGTTTCATAAAAAGACATAGCCTCTAATTAAAATTGCATTATTTCATTAGAAGATAATTAAATTTACATGATTTCATATAAAGACACATCTAGTAATTAAATTTGCAAGGTTTCATAAAAAGACAACCTGTAATTAAACTTTACTTAACTAGTTGAATAAGTACCTAAGAGACCGTCCCTTCAGCTCTCCTACTGCTTTACTACCGTCTACCATACGAAAATAAACTATCTACCAAGGTTCAAAGTATTGGTATCAGAATAGGTATCAGACCATTCCTATGAGTATCGAGATAGGCGGTATCGACAATATTGGATGTTTTGGATCGGAGTATCGAATTTTTTGGTATCGAAAAATAAATAATTATTAATAAATTATTAACATTTTAGAAAATATATTTTATACATTTAGGCATAATTTTAATATTTTCAGTGTTGTTTCGTAGTAGTTTTGAAATTAAATGAAGTAGTAGTCACCCTTACCGATTGATTTACATATGATAGATAAGTTTTCTTCTTTTACATGCTTTTATAACCTTTATATGCTTTTACAGTCTTGTTGATTGGTCTTTTTCGTTCAATTTTTTTGCCAAATTGACCGGAAAAGAGACCTCCAATGTCGGTATCAATCAGTATCGGTATCGGTCGATATCGGATTGGGACATGCCAAATCGTATTGGTATCGGCCGTATCGGATCGGTATCGGCCGATACTGCGAACTATGCTATCTACTTTACTACCACATTAAAATAAACTATCTACTTCACTACTCTGATTGTTACCATAAAGGATCCGATTGCCGCTATGGAGGATTGGATATGGATCCCATACCCATGTCCTATCGGGCCGACACAGGTACTTATCTTTAAAGTGGAGAGTCCGGGTAACACAGATCTTGGCTACACTTTTGAGGATGTGTTGTTTCTTAATTGCCCAACACTCTGGTCTATAAAGCATAGACGGTCTTATAGACGGCTTATGGAATTTTTTTTTTTTCAACTTCAAAAATATCTTCCAATCAGAAAGTACACTCCGGAAGCACTCTATTTCAACTATCATGTTCTAATTCTAAGCATGGCATACCTTCTCAAACTCCATCATGATAGATGAATGATAATAAGCACCAAAATCTATTGTATCACTTGTCCATCTAGATGTACCACCCTCATTTGTTTTGCCTTTTGGTTGAATATTTGTCGTACTAATTTTAAATTTCTTAGATTCCAAAGATTCTCTCCATATTTGACTTTAGCATCTAACCCTTCTCAGCTCTAAACAACCAATATAATATCGTCAGCAAACATCCTTACACCATGGAACTTCTTTCTAGATATGCCTAATATCGGAATATAGCACCAATCCTTTTGAAACCCTAACTACATATCAAGATGGAGTTATGCACATATATGTCTCTTGGAGGAAAATAGTCGAGTGGGGCAGGAGGATGACTTGAAGGGGAACGAAAATGATAGAATGAGTGCTGAAGCTAAAGGAAAATAGAGGAGTGGAAGGAGACAAAAATGGAGGAATAAGTGCCAATGTGCAGGACGCCGACGGGGAGGGAAAAAAACTATTAGTTCTGGAGTTAAGGTTAATTTTTTAAACTGATAGAGACAAAGGGGGACTCATACTCAACTATTAGTGATTTGAGGGAGTTCTAAGCAAATAATAAGATTTGGGCGACTTATTTAAAAACACGATAGATGTAAGGGACTTGTATGCTAAAATACATATATTATATAAAATCAAATCAGATAATCAGCTGGACACAGTGGACCATTCCTCTAAAGAAAGCAACAATAGACTAATAAACAAGAAGCTTGCAAAGATAAGGAGAGAAACAAAAGGCCTTGAAGTTCCACGAACGTACGGGTCTAGGGAGGGCCAAATGTAGGCAGCCTTAACTCCATGTATACAGAGAGGTTGTTTCCTCAACTTGACTTCGCATTCTTCATGATACAATCTACACCCCTGACCATCACACCAAGCGACTCCCGATAAAGAGAATAGTTCTGTGATATTGATGCATATTGAACAAGATGCTGTGAGGGTTCCACTATATTGGCTGGAAAGAGGACTTTATTGTGGATATGGTTTACCGTCTACTTTGGTGATGTAGTGAAATTAAACTGCTTCACATCATTCTAGATGAAGTATTCTCTTGGTGTCCTTGTTGATCAATGTTCTCTTAGTAAATAATACTTGGTACAAGAAATAGTATTTCAATTCAGTTTACTGACAAGCTGTTCTGTTTACTGGATATTTTGGCCAGAATCAATTTTTTATATCAGGTCTTGCAGGAGATGATATAATACGCAACCGTGTTTTAGAAGCACTTTACAGGCGTATTATGCGAGCAGAAAAAGAGAAGAAATGCTTTAGGGTTATCATAGTTATACCCCTTTTGCCAGGATTCCAGGTTCCTTCTTTTCCTGTATCATACTTTATTTTTCTATGAAAGTTTTCCTGAGCATCTGTTTCCTCAGGGAGGTATTGATGATGGTGGTGCTGCATCTGTGAGGGCCATAATGCACTGGCAATATCGTACCATTTGCAGAGGGCCAAATTCTATATTGCAGAATCTTTATGGCTTGATGGGTCCAAAAGCCAACGATTATATATCCTTCTATGGTCTCAGGTCATATGGGAAACTTTCTGATGGAGGCCGTTTAGCTACCAATCAGGTGATTTCTTTCAGCTATTTACATATTTTTTGCATGAGTCTTGATGTAATTTCTCCTCCATGTGAAATATAACTTGGTTGCCTTGGTTTCTAAGAACTTGTAGTTGCATTGCATCTTATCTTGTTATGTTGCCAACTACTACACCATTATTTTCTTTTGCATGATTTATTTCATTATATGTCCAGTATGTAGTTACAAGTTACAACAATCTAATCTAGTCTACTCGGTGTGTGAGCTTTTGAGCTAGCTGTTCGAGGACAGTCCATCTTGTCTTGATGTTGGGTTGTTGATCTTGCTGATCTACAAAGCCAAGATCAAGGTATAGTTGGCTTCCTTTGTTTGGGCTTGAGTAAGCCCTTATATGGATTCAAATCTCTGATTGTGTCCTCTCTGTATGGCATATAGCAGACAAGTTATGGAATTAATGCACTTTTCAAAATTACCCTCCCCTGCAGGATTCAAATTTGTTTTTATATGAAAACTCAAAAAACAATGCAAGCTCACGCTTCTTTAATATGACTAGTGCAATCTTCAAGATAGTTCCTGAGCTTGATTTATTCTCATGCGACCTTTAAATTCCAAACCTACAGGGAAAAGCCTGTCTGCTCTGCTCAGTTCGTCTTACTGCTATGTCCTAGCAAGATCTCCAATAATGATAATTCAGTTAGGCTTCTAATCAAGATGGATGCTATTAGAATTAATCATTCACGATGACGGAGATGTAGTATATTAGAGGCCTATCTGAATTATATTGAAAGCTTATCTTGAAGATAGTTCCTGAGCTTGATTTATTGACCCATCATATAATATTATATATAATCCTGGAGGTGTTTTTGTTTACTTAGGATTAATCATTCACCATGACAGAAAGATAGAGATGGATGTTCATAGAGTTTGGGATATCTTTGTTGTTGTAGACTGAGGGTTACTTGATCATGCATATGGAAATGTCTGAGTACTTGTAATAGAATGGTCATATTGAATGATTATACTTGTTATATCATTTACATGAACATCCTATTCATGGTTTGCATTCTAGTGTTTTCTTTCTTTTGACTTGTACCACATCATCAATGTTCTATGCTCTTAATTTTGTTTTTCAGGTGTATGTACACAGCAAATTGATGATAATTGATGATCACATGGTGTTAATTGGATCAGCTAATATTAATGATAGGAGTTTGTTAGGATCACGGGACTCTGAGGTATTTATACCACCTTTTGTTAACATTGTCACTTATTTTACTATAATATTAATATCTTTTTTTTAAACCAGAATATCAGGATTTATTTCGGGAAGGATTAGAGTTATTACCGGGCTAGGTCTGGCCCAAGCGTGGTACACCAGACATGGACCTGGTACTCCCTCGGGTTCAAGTGACCCTGACCCTACCTGTTTAAGTTTTGGGTGGGGGTCGGGGTCGGGGTCCAGGTCCGGGTCCGGGTCCAGGTCCAGGCCCTCTACATTGAGCTTTACCAACATATTTACATGAACTCTGGGTTTTTTCTGGGCTTCCAAAAAAAGTCGATATATTACCATAACCTGTAGCCTTCTCCTAGTTTTTTGCCTCAGGTTCGGACAGGGTCCCTGGAAGGATATATTTATGGGGACAAGGAGCTGGCTTAATAGTACTCTTGGGTTCTCTTTTGAAACTCGACCCACCTGACTAAGTTGGGGCCCAGAAAAATTCAGTCAACCTCCCAGGCTAGGTTCCGGTATTGGATCCAAATGACATTCACGGAATGGATTCAGGTCAAGAAATTACTTGACTTATACCTTGTTTTGAATTCAGCTGGCTTCCAAATTATTTGGATCTTCAGTTTCAGCTTGACTTTAATAGTGGCGAAAACCTTAAGAAAAAGAGCTTCACTCTCGAGCTTTACTTGTCTTGATGGAAGCTCGACTTGGCACATAACTTTAAAAAAGGAGAGTCCTACAGGATTCTTGTTTACTTATGTAAGTCGATTCAAGCTTCACTTGGCTCGATGGAAGCTCGACTGGCACAAGTTCTATAATGCTTGCTTGCTAGTCAAAAAAGGATAGGGCTGCAAATGAACAGAGCAATTAACAAGCTGGGCTCAACTTCAGTGATGGGCCAAGCTTGAACATGGAAATGTAGTAGATATTCTCGAGGAGCCTAGCTTGGGTCATGATCTCCTGAACAAGGTCTTCTCTCCGCCTAGTGAATTTTTCGCTTTCATACAAAATAAGATCCGTACTTCCAAGTCTTGCCGAGCTGCTTGTGACCTAGTCGAATTCAAGCTTGAATACAGCTTTAAAACTAAAATTGCAAGTTCGAGCATGGCTTGATAATTTGAGCTTGACCTGGGGATTTGAGCTTGACCTGGGGATTGCTTATTGTGAGCTCGAGAACTATCTTGATATGTTCAGCCATAAACTAGAGGTGTCAGGCTTTTATACATGAAAGCCCTTACAGGGATGGAAATGGAGCCAAGCCAAGTCTCCATGACGTCGTAGAATGACCTCCTGGACACATGGGTATATGACCATCATACGATACACGATACGTATATGACAAGAAAATATGATATACTACTATTTTGTGACATATCGGTTGATCTGATACGATACATATAAGCTGATAGGTAGTATTTGGAACTAGATATACTAGTAAAGATGAAACAAATAAAAATTTTATAAAAAAATATTAAATCATGTTCCTGTATGAATTTAGAAGTATAGACCTGAAATCCAAGAGTTGCTATATCATACGAGATACACGTATCGCGAGTTGCCAACCTTGTGTGTGTGTGTGTGAACTTTACAAAAGTGAGGGAGCCATGGCCCCTCCTGGTCCCCCTCTCCCACCGCCCCTAGTTCTGAAGGCATTGACAAGTGAGAACCTTGCTGGTAGACCTGTAAATGGACCGGATTTGGAGCGGATCGACCTAAATCCGGATCCGTTTAAATTTAGAAAATTTCGATCCAAATCCAATCCATTATCCGCTGGATCATTGATGACACAATCCAAATCCATATCCGATGGATTAATGGATATCTGATCCGTTACCTTGATCCGTTTATAACAAATAATCTCAAAAGAAATCTATCAAAATGACGATTTCATCAAAATTTGAATTACATGATGACCAAAATATTTCTTAAACCGATAATCAAATATAACTAAAATACTAAGTCTCCAACCATACTTAATTGATGTTTTTGGATAAGACTTAAGAGTACAAAAGGAAACCAAATATCTGTATCACTGTACCTAGAAAAAACGTTTAGGTATCCTAAATTCCTAATACAACTGTTTAAATTTTAAAATTATAATATATTTAATAATATATTTAATATAATTAATATTTAATTAATGGATTTGGATCATTAATGGATTGGATCAA
This sequence comes from Iris pallida, assembly GCA_029216955.1. Lineage (NCBI taxonomy): Eukaryota > Viridiplantae > Streptophyta > Magnoliopsida > Asparagales > Iridaceae > Iris > Iris pallida. Next base: position 26,488,552 of record JANAVB010042420.1, on the reverse strand, counting down.
CCTAAATCCATATCCAATCCAACTAATAAATGGATTAATGGATTTGGATCATTAATGGATTAACGGATCAAATTTTCAATCCAAATCCGTTTAAAAGCCATGGATCTGGAGCGGATCAGGATCAAATTCCGGTCCATTTACAGGTCTACTTGCTGGTATGTCTCATTGTGTGTCATCTTCGATTGCGAACATTTCGGATCAATTACAAACTCTTGTAATGTTAATTACCTAACACCTTCATGTAGTCTCCCAGGATGTATATGGATTAGCCAATGATATGTTGGACACTCTCTCTCTACTAAAATTTACCATGACCATGTGTGTATGACAGGACACACATGTTCATTGGTCTCTGACAATAGTGTTCTCTATGTTTCATAAAATAGTCATAAGATGAAGAGAAATAGTGTCTTTATTTAGCAAATATTCCAAGATTTAATATACTCGCACATATTTATATCTATTAAGTTCCTGAAGAACACAAACAAAACAACATAAAAATATTCATGTTAAATTATCCATATTTACAAATACACACATTTATGTCCGTTTCCTCGTGTTTTGTTTCCAGAGAGTTGCCATGTTAGTCACCATCAAACTGTGACACTCTTATCCAGGTCTAATAATCATAGTGATTAGCGCATACCGTGCATAGGTAGCAATCAGAACAAATGGATTTTACCTTGGAGTCAACTCCTATTAAAATAAACATAGATGGGAGGACATTAATGAAGAAGGGACGACATTCCACGCAAATTATTCATGATTTACATGTTCATGACACCACGCAGTAATGTACCACATAAATATTTCAAGATATTGAACACCCATTGCTTGCTGAAATCTAATCCCTCATTAATTTTCTTTAGTTTTTATGTGTACTACCTATTATCTTTTCGTTGAATAGAATCCCATTAACATATTATTCATGAGGTTGTCGTTTGGTGCTATGGTAAGGCTTGTTGCTTGCATTCTGGAGGATGCAGGTTCGAGTCATGGAAACCACCTCTATATAATGGGGGGTAAAGTTTTGTACATCTTAACCCTCCCCAGATCCCGCGTAAGCGGGAGCCTCGTGGCACTAGGACGTCATTTTTAACTCATTATTCATCTTTATTACTTTTTTGCCTGATATTTTTCTTTCATCATCATATATTTACCTGCTCAGATTGGAGTACTTATTGAAGATAAAGATTTTGTTGACTCATTTATGAACGGAAAGCCATGGAAAGCTGGGAAATTTGCTCTTAGTCTTCGTCTTTCTCTCTGGTCTGAACACCTTGGCCTTCGTGCAGGAGAGGTTTGTTTTTTCACTGTGTTATGCTTTTGCATTTCCTCTCTCTGAGAAGTGAACATATATCAATTTTTTGTCTTTCAATGTTTAGGAATCACCAACACATACATTGCTTGTTGCTGTATACACCGTACTCGTTGTATTGATCATTCTTTCTCCATATCTGCAAATCTAGACCTGTCCTACTTTGAGATGTTCTTTATTTTTGCTATATGAAGTAAAGGCTTAAGACATAACTTTCTGTTTCTTGCTTAATTTGATTTCTTTAATCGTTTTAGCAGTCATGGTGCCCATATCCCATGCTCGTGTCCTAGCACAAGGATTAGTGCATCCTTCCATCCCTTTTTACCTTTTGGACACTGATTCCTTATTGAACCATTGGAGTTCTGTTGCCATTTATCAAAGGAGTTCTTACTTCTCTTGATGCCATTAACCTGCCTATATTGTTGTATATCCCCCTATGCAACTTGTCATGTGTAGGGTTTTCCTGAGGTTTTTTATGGTGTTATAAGGCCAGTAGCTGTATGAAACGTGATTGAATCCGGATTACATTCAACCTCAAAATACTATTATGTCCGTGAGGATCATTTTATTTGTAAGAATGTTTTGAATTCTTTGTGTTTGAGAACTTTCATTTTGTTCTTTAGGCTTACCGAATCAATGACCCAGTAGTGGATACAACCTACAAAGACATCTGGATGGCCACTGCAAAGGTAAGAGAGAGAAACTTCAGAAAAATTACTTCCCATTTTCTGCACTGGACATCTTTACTACATTGGTATTATTATAATATAGGAGCATTGATCACTAAAGAATTACGTTAGCAGTTTGTACTTAATTCTTAGGGGTGAGCATCGGTTCGGTTCGGTTGGAACCGAACCGGTTTGAGTAAAACCGACCATGAACCGAACCGAACATTTCCAAACCGAAATCGAACCGTTCAAAATAAAAACCGATCTAAACCGAACCTAATTAAAACGGTTCGGTTTAGGTCGGTTCGGTTTTAGACCGGTTTCTCTATAAGGTTCGATTTTGGTTCGGTTTAACCTATATATAACCGGTTTAATGGGCCGGTTTAACCTATATATTCTCTATAAGGTTCGGTTTAACCTATATATAACCGGTTTAATGGGCCAGTTTAACCTATATAAACCGAACCCTTTATTTCCATATTCGGTTTTCGGTTCGGTTCACAAACCGAAACCAAAAACCGTGAACCGAACCGAAAATTAGGTTTTTTACAAAACCAAAACCGAAAACCGAACCTACTTCAAAAAAAACCGAACCGAACATCAAAATCGGTTCGGTCCGGTTCGGTTTACGGTTTTAAAAACCGTTTTTTGCTCACCCCTATTCAGACTCCCTCGGCCAGAGCTCTAGTCTTTTGTTTTCCCTTTCAGCTTTGCATGGATTCTGTAGAATCTTTATCTTCCTATAACTAGCATGCAATGTTTTTATTGTGATATATATATATATATATATATATATATATAAGGTATATATATATATAGAACCTTGTGCCAAATTCTAATCACGGGATTCCTTATCCTTGGTCTTTGGGCAGACAAACACCATGATTTACCAAGATGTATTTGCTTGTGTTCCCAATGATCTCATTCACTCGAGGTAATACAATTACAAAGTTCATCATGGTTCATTACCGGTCCCCTTTTTTTCATTTTCATATAACTAATGTTATGTTAACGGATGCAGATCTTCAATCCGGCAGACAACATCATACTGGAAGGAGAAACTGGGGCACACAACTATTGATTTAGGGATTGCTCCTCAAAACCTGGAATCATATCAGAATGGAGACATCAAAAATACCGATCCTTTGGACAGATTGCAGTCAGTGAGAGGCCATCTCGTCTCTTTTCCGTTAGATTTCATGTGTCAGGAGGATTTAAGACCAGTATTTAATGAGAGCGAATATTATACCTCTCCTCAAGTTTTTCATTAGGTCCTTGATGAAATATTTACTCTGTACAGTTGCGCCCCTCAGTTTTGTCGGAGTTCATTGTATTTGTATATTGCGGCAGCTGCACGGCTTATACACATGTATTGAATCAAAATAGGAAAGGAAAGAAGGAAAAAATAGTTTATTCTTAACAAGAATCAATTGTATATCACAATACAGTAGTACGAATAATTACTGTCAATAGAAAGATAATTACAATTTTGCTTTCTACTTGTGATGTGTTAATGTGTGCATTCTTTGTTAAACGAGTTCATTGACTTAGTTGCAAAGGAACATATTTTTTATGGACGTTTCAAGGCTGCGGAGACAAAATTTCAAGTTTACTTTGTGGCTGCATATTCGTTGAATACTTGAATATATATATATATATATATATATATATATAAACACTAGTATGCACAATTTGTTGTTATAATTCTTGGAAGGCAGCAAAAATGCGTCCATGGGACTCTTCATATAAATGGATGTGATTTCTTAGTCAGTTGCATTGTTTTACTTTTTATTAATTCACGACTCTTCACATTCTAGGAGAACTCCGAGGACCTTTATATTCTAGATAAATTTGGAGGCTACTTCTTGGAGATCCTTTCACCCCTATCGCTAAGTTGACTAAGAGTCTACTTGGTAACAGTATTTTCACCAGTTCTGGCGTGTTTTTGAACCGACCGTTTATGAAAACTCCTGTTTGTTAATTTTTTTGAGGCACTGGTTTTGGTCGGCTCAACACCCCCCCCCCCCCCCCCCCCCCCCGGTTTTGATCGGCTCAACACCCCCCCCCCCCCCCCCCCCCCCCCCCCCCTCCCCGCAAAAAAAAAAAAAAGAAAAAGGAAAAAAAAGAACCGGTGTAATGTAATTTTGGGTGGCTTTATAAACACCCCAATTCGGTGGGTTTTGAACGTCTTTATTATTTAATTTCATTTATATACTCACAAAAAATATATAATTATAATTACGGATATCCTTCCCTATTTTATTTTATTCGTGTAAAAAACTTTGAGAAGCGATCGTTAGTAAATTACCAAGCATGTATTGGACTGGTTTAAAAGCCGCTACTTAGAAACCATCCAAAACCGGATCTCTTCTTATAACAACCGCTATCCCTAGCAGACTCTAAGAATTTTGGCACAAAATATAGACGGTTGACGTCTGGTAGATTGCTAAGTTGACTATGAATTTTGGTATAAATATAGACAGGTAGCGGTGGTAATGTGCACTAGGTCAGGGTCGAATCTCACTGCACCTAACCCACATGTCAGTGAATGGTTGACGCACAGTGCATAATTTTGCACTACTTCGCAATCCAACAAATGGGCTTTATTAACTCACTTTTAAGCTCCAAGCCCAATACATCAAGATATCGGTTTTGGATCTTATGTCTCTTATGGACCGGGTGCAGTCCAGATGAAATCCGACCCGGAACTTGGTCCCTAAAACCTTCTCTCGAGATGAAACCCTAGCATTCGAATTCAAGTTCGCGGAAACTTGCAGAGTGGGAAATCAAACTACTTGGAGGTCGCTCCCGCTTTCTTTCGGTACTCAAATTCTTCCTCGATTTGATCTTCTAGATAAATGCACCCCATATGTTTGTGGAAATCCCCGCTTGGGAAATCACAGTGAAGAAACGTTTTGCTTCGCCTAGTAAACATTCTTATGCAGAAAAGGAATTGTTATTCCCACTACAATAGAGTCTATGTCGCACGGACACGAATACGACGCAACACGATTCGGACACGGGGACACGAAGTGGCACTGAGAAAGCACCGGCTTTTTTTGGAATGTCTGCATTTGGATTCACATCATGTCATGCTCTGATAACCAGGTTGTGCGTAAAAACTGAGTTTGCCGACAAGAATAGAAAAAGTAATAATATCCGTTGTTTCTTAGGCAGGGGATGCACTCAGCCATTTGTGTTGCAACCTTGAGATTTCGGAGAAAGATTTCACTAGTGAGCTTTTATGCCCATTGCTTGTGTAGAACGTGTTGTGGGAAGTGGTATTCTGTTAGTGGGTTCTCAAGTTGTACTCATGTCGGAAGCCTTGCTAGCAATTCGGCAAATGGAAAAAATTCGGGACGACAAAAGTACGAGTATAAATCGGCTCAGTGCAAATAAAATACGTTCAAAAATTCAGTCAATATTCGAAAAATGAAAATATTGAGGTTAGAAACTTCACATTCTTAAATATGTTGTTGGTTAATTAAACAGGTTTCCACCACATTTTTATGTGCCTAATTTTTCAATAATTTATACGGAAAACGTTTAAAGCTTCGCATGCTTAAGATTTACGTACTGATTTGAATATGCCAAAAGTACGCAAGTATTATACGTTTCTGAAAGATACGAAAAAATTCGCATATAATACGAGTTTTATTCGGGTGATTGCTAACAAGGGTCGGAAGTGTTTCCAGAAGGGATTTGAGACAACTGGGCAAGTGGATCAAGTGGAGACCCTTATGAAGGGCTGTGTAACTCGTGTATATAAGTGGACTCCAACGAAGACATCCTGGAGGAATATGTGACCCATGGGTATAAGAGGTCCGTACTTTGTGAACGCAGCACTATGACCCACCTGTTAGTGAGGAATGTAAGGAGCGGGAAGGCTGGGAAGATGAGCAAATGGTATCTCCACATGTCAAAAAAAGGCATTTGCAAACAACATTTTCCAAGTGGGAGAATGTTGGAAACATTTTCAGATATGCTCTTCCGGTGACAGTTGGTTTGAAATTTCCGAAAAATTGTACAAAGAAACATGGATATTAGGCCAATATTGTAAATAATTTTGCTTATCGCTTCCTGTATTGCCTATGCTGGACAGCGTTGTGTAGGTTTTTTATATTGATAGCATATAGTCACCCATGAGACGTCCTGGAGGACAATGTTATAAATTTCGCTAGGCGGGTTCGGTTGTATATGTCATGTTTAGCTCAAATTATATTTGGCACTATGGCTAGCAGTGAGAATTCAAGACTATGCTCTCTTATAGTTCACTCGGATTCGAATCTCCTTTTTTTTTTATATAACCCAAGGTCCCAATGGGAGGAGAGAGAGAGAGAGAGAGAGAGAGAGAGAGAGCAGCCTCCTCCCTCTCACCTCTCCACGCTCTCCTCCCTCTTACCGCACCGCACCCTCTCCTCCCTCTCACCTCTCCACGCTCTCCTCCCTCTTACCGCACTGCACCACCACCACCACCACCACAGCAGCAGCAGCACCAGCGCAACACCACCACCACCACCAACCGCCGCCCAATTCCGACAAGGTTAGTTTTGATTTTATTATTATTATTATTTTATTTTATTATTTTGTGAAATCAAGCCCGAACTTCGCCCCTATGCCCGCCTAGAGCTGCCTAGCGCCTATGCCGTAATTTAGAACACAGCTGGAGGGACAACTAGTCTGTGCATGTTCTTTACTTATTTGGGATCTTAGGTTTCTTCATTTTTAGGTTCTTTTTTTATTGGTAGAAATCTCCCGTCTAAAGAAAACAGTCTAATATATGCATCATCTAGTGCCTTCATTCTGTCAGGAACATGTTAGGCTCCCACCTAAACAGTGACGTTGGCATCCTATAATCAGGAAAATAAGTGCAGTTTTAGTAAAGGTATAGTCAATTTCCTTGCTTTTAGTTGTTCAGTTGATTCAGGATGCTACCAGAATCATTATTTATCAGACAAAAAACTACAATGTAACTATTTTGTCTGAATAATTAACTATCTCAAAAATGTTTCTAGGTATGCCCTTGTAGGCCAACCTGTTGCACACTAGAATGATAGGTCTATTTTTACTTACAAAGTCTTCTTTCCATATGATCGTAACAGAAATATCTTAAAAGTCGTAAAACTTGCTCTTCATGCCGAACGATAACTGTTAAGAAGTTGGCTCAACTAATGATTGACTAGATTCATTGATGGCATTGAGAGTATTAGGCAAGGGTTACTCATCCTTCCTAGGCTTTTCCCGACATGAGACGAAAGATAAGAGTATATACACTGATAAGTATCTTCTACAATAACTTATTTAAATTCTGTTTTCATTTGCTTCATAAGGATAGGACTCGAGACTTCTACTATACTATGATCGGTCATACCAATTATATTAACTAGCAACATACCCTGCGTACACTGCTGGTACTTATCTTGATACTCCATGCTACAGTCTGAGTCATTCTGTTGTGAATGCTTACTATCACAGTTGACAGAACACATAACATAACTTAAATGCATTTCCAATGCGAACATGTTTTGGTGAAGAGAACCCGAGATCCCTCCAGAATATTCCAAGGAATCTTGGGCAAGCTGACATGTATAGATGATATAACATATAAGATGTAAGTGTTTATGATGTTTCCGTGTCTTGCTAGATTCAGAGAGCTCTTATTTCAATATAGATAGTCCAAACTTTAGATCTATTGCATTTAGGAAATTCTTAAGTTATTTTGTTGTCATTAATATAACTCCTTGATCTATTTTGTTTGATGCCAACGATACCCCTTCTATGCCATCAGTTCTACACAGTTAGGAAATTCTTAATTCCACGCTGCATTAGAAATAGAATGTCAATTATATCCTTATAATGCTGATAATAAAATTGTCTGATACAACAACAACCACAACAGAGAGTTTTAAAACTTCTTCCATTCGGACATGTTAAGGGTCATGTCCTCTGTAACGCTAACAAAAACCATATCCTTTTTTAAAACTTCAAATCATGTTCGTCTAGGCCTACCTCTAGTCATAGTGGCTCCACTACTGTTATATTATCGCTCCTCGTTACGGGAGCAACTATTAGTACACATGACCAAACCACCTAAAATGATTTTCTTTCTTCCTGTCCTCAATTGGTACCACCTCTAACTTCTCATGGGTACACTCATTTCTAATCTATCCTTTAATATATTGCCATTCATCCATCTTTTTTCTCATTTTAGTTGCACTAATTTTCTTGACATACAAAAGTTTTGTGATGCAAATAGTAATTTTTTTTTATCCTGGTTGATATAAAAGTCATATGCCCTACGCTTTAAAGTCATATGCCTCATTGCCTATTGATTCTGTATTCTCGTCTGGTTCTGACATTTGGGCATGGTGCTTCTACTTCAGTATCTGGTGCTAACTGGTGCGCCTTAGAAGATTGGTGGTTCAATGTCGTCATCTACAATTAACCCTGGCATATTGGTTGCTTTACCGGAGCTAGAGCCTTCATCCCCATTCTTTAAGCAAGGGATGTCTCTTCGGGTTACTGGAAAGTAGGTTACTTTCACCTAATTGCATTTCTTTAAACCTTTGGCTCAAAGAACTGTTTACTTCAGGCTGTTTTGGTTCTAATGGTAATAGCGAAAATAGAGAATAAGACAAAAACTTGCTTCAGTAGTTTTGCTACTAAAATGCATAAGGCCCGGCCTTCAACCTATGGTTTTTGACATAACATGATGGGAGAAAAGTATAAATTTGTATCAGTACATATCTAGTCCCACAAGTAACTTTTTGCCTAGAATATAGTCTAGTTAAGGAAAATGTTGTTGTTTTTTCCATGTATTTTCAAAATGTTTGCTCTTCATTAGTTCACTTGCTTTGCAATTGAAAACCGCTCATGTTAAATTCATTGATGTACATTAGTTGAACTAAAAGTAAGAAGCTGTGGAAATCCCTTTGACAAACCTTAGTTCAATGTTCGTCCTGGTAACATTAAAAGGTATCATGACTATAACTTAGATTTCTGACAATGGTAATTATTTCCCTGGGTTCCTTGAGTAAACCACCGTTTCAAATACTAAAAGAAGCAAAAGGGGAAGTTGACAATTTATGTTCTTCATAATGCACAATTGGTATTGAAGTTTATGGATTATTATATCATACTGTTCTGAAACATGGTACCAATAAGTTTAACTAATTAGTGAACGGAGTAATATATGGGGAACTCTATGTCCTCCATTTATATACAGGTCTTCTGTTCTATGGTGATTAGCGAGCTTTAACCACAGAATCTGGGTAGCATTGCACATTGCTTACAGGCTATTATTCATCTACGATAAAGATCTTAAATCAGCATAGCTATTATATTACTGTAATGTTGATCTTAATGCCTACGGTACCAGATGTCTGCGAAGTCTAGTTATCATGTCTCTAAGCTGTGCAACACTTCCAACCTGTGTTCATAAAGCAATTGATGGGATGAGTAATCGTCCGCTTAATCCAATTGAGTATGACAAGGGGCCCGTGTAATTGAGATTAATTGGGCGAGTGATCTGATTAACCAGTTGTCAGCCATGGACCTAGCGTTTAATGAAAACTGCTTAATATGACATTTCTGTCAACTTTCAATTTGGTTCAACTTTCAAACGGTCTGAATAATTGCTTTAGGCTTCAAGAATATATTGTTGAGACTGCAGTTGCAATTATCATTGATGGAGGTGCGACACTGATGATTGACACCCAAAACTTGCGCGACCTTGGCTTTCGAATAGGTTCTATCTACCAGTTCATTGGCGAACTTCTCATTCAACCAGAAAATGATGTAAAGTTATCATAAACTTTCAAATTCTTCTCTATCGACATCAATTTCTGTTTCCTTTGAACGTGGTTCTTAAGCTTTTATGTATGTTTCAAATTCTAGGCAATTTTGAAGGCCAGAGTTGGAAGGAATGTGGATGGCATTGATTTAAACCTCTATCACCAATCTGTGCTTCTTCGTCGACAGTTTGAATCTGATCTTATGAAATTGAGAGAAGCTTAATCCCAGTGCAGATGGTCCCTGTTATGATGGTGGAAGTATGGAGTTCTTAGAGTATATTCCCTAATATAGCGAGCCGACATATTTTATGCATTTTCTTCGAGTTTTTGGAAACTTTAATGTGAATTTCCCATGCTTCTTGAACTCCAAATGCTAGGGAAGCTGTCAAGGTGGTAACTACCATGAAAGTTGCTTTGCCAACTTCTGAAAATTATCAATTTGGTCATGTCTTTTACTTCAGTTGTCTCTGCTTGACATATGTCTTCTAGTAGTCAGTTTTAAATCTTTTTCTTGCATCATCCATGTATCATGTCACAACACTCAATTTTAATTACATATTTCATTGTTTATATGCAGGTTGTCTTAGTGTTAGAGATGACTGCTTTGAAGTACCTGGATAATTATAATGTTGTAAAATATAAGGTAAATTTTATTTGGCCCGAAGGCCTCGCACCTGCAACCACCTGAGCCGTACTACATTGCGCTGCAACCGCATTTGGGTCTCACCGCACCGCACCCTCCTTGCTTAATACCTACAAAAGAATTGAATTGCTTCCCTCATTGCTTGAATTAGCAACCCCAAGAGGAATATGTCTCACTCTAACCACTTTATATATATATATATATATATATATATATATATATATATATATATATATATATATATATATATGTGCACCATTTTGATTTTTGTGCCCAAAAACTCTGGACCAACCTTGCTATTGTGGTGCTATTTGTCGTCTTACAATTGAAATGAAGGTGATTGGTAAAATAAATTCATTATGTATTAGGTCTCGTTTGGTTCTCAGAATGGAAGATTCCTTAGCATTTCCTTTCCTTTGAAAAATTATAATTTTCATTCATTTTCTTTCCGATGTTTGGAATTGTCAAAAAATCTGGAAAGAAAAGTGAATAATTCAATATGAGAAAGTGATTCCTTTCCTCTTCAATTCCTTTGGCATCCAAACATAGAAAAATAATTATTTTTTTTTTCCAAGCCGATGATTCTGTGAACCAAACAAGGCGTTAATGGAAATTTATGTTTCCTGAAGCCGGCTGCTATCCAATAAGAAATTTGACAATGTTAAAAATGATAAAGCCGAATAGATGTTATTTGCAAGTAATCCCACGAAACAATTTCCATGATACAACCATGAAATCAAATCTCAGAATAAATGGAACCCCATTATTTGAGAATGGTAGGGATTAGATTTCAAAAGTAAACCCGGCATCCTTAATGGTTAGGGTTTGGATAAGAGGACCAGGAAGTAGGTTTGTTCAAAACACAAAAGTCTTGGTGAATATATATATAGCTTTAAACGAACCCGAAAACCCACTAAGAAATCTGAATTCTGTTTACATATAGAAAATACTAAGTTTATCAAATTGAAATTGCCGAACCGAGTCATCCTTGTGGTCAGCGGGGAGAGATATAAAAGCTCTGGCTGGATGCTCGGTGGATCGAGTCACGAGAACGTATTATTCATTTCATTTATGGTGGGAGTTGGGGGACATGTCACATGCATACAATATACTAGTGTGCACAAAAAGTTTCGAATTTTATGAAACAGCTTAAAAATCAGCCTTCCAATATATCATCAACATTTAAATAAATTAAAAATAACAATAAAAAGGATAACTAAACATCTATCAAACTTAATAAAACATTTAACTATCTAATATGATTTATTTATAACTAAATAATTCTAACTCAAGTGGTTAAAGTGGGCGGCATTTTTTTGTTGCTTGAGTTTGATTCCTATGAATCATAGTTTTTATAATAAACTCGCATTTAATTTTTTTTTTTCAATATTTTTTTTTTTTGCATGCATGTGCACAATGCTAGTTTCTATAAAACAAGCAAAAAAAATTCAGAAGTATGAATTTCATCTAAATTGTTGTCAAAGAAGTAAAATATCAAATATTTGGAATTAATTTTATCTAAAATCTGAAACCCGACCGATTATAAATGAAGGAATTCGACCCGAACTCGAATCTGAACAGGAAAAGCTTGTAAACCCAAGCAGATATCACACAATGAGTTCCAACCTCCATCAGGGCATAGAGAAATTATTCAGTGGGCCAGGGTCACCATGTCGCTGATAGTAGTGAGTTTTGACTTTCCACCAAAAGTATCATGACAGATCACTTTTCTCTACTCTTTCAATGTCACTATTTCCTGTTATATTATGACACTATTAGTAATGAGTCAATGTTCACCACTGCCACGTGATGAATCCGTCTAATGAATAATTTCTCCCAGCCATGATCCTAACAGTTGCCCAAAGATCCAGGGAGAGAACAAACATGGTCCCATAATAATATATTCTAGGTAATCTACTCACAAGGATCCAGGGAGAGTGCTTCCACCCATAAGGGTCCTTCTATGACTTCTGTTAGATTACCATGGCTAACCACTATGGTAATTGACGTCAGTCGTCGTCCCACGACCGACCCCATCGAGAATGTCCTGATGGATGGATGACCCATCAATTTAACTTTTGTTGTCCGACTTCATAGCGTGGCATACGTCTGCTCCACTAATTTTAAGGGATATTTGACTTTGGGTCTCAAATAAGTTTCAAAATTTATGTTTGGATCTTCATACTATATATAATTAGTGTTTGAGTATCAAAAGTGTCACTAATGTCTTAAAAGTATCACAAATTATTTTGGGTGACATTTTTGAGTCCCAAACACCAATTATGTATAATATGGAGATCCAAACACAAATTTCAGAACTTATTTGAGACCCAAAGTCTAAATATCCATAATTTTAACTATAAAGGAGTCTAGTTCTGCTTATGGCTCCCTATAGAGTTTATAATATGAAGTGTTTATATCCTGAATTTTTTACCAATTTAAAATTTAAGTCTGGATTCTTTTTTTTCTTTTTTTTTTGATTTAATTACACTAACATGTCCTATGTTTCATGAGTGTTATAGGGACTACTCTTATTCCGAAAACAATTACACTGACTACCACTCTTCTTTATAAATTTTATTAACCATAGGGGTTGTTATTATTATTAATTTCTATAGAAAATAGAAACTATAGGAAAAGTCCGTTGATTTAGTTTCAAAGAAGGGAAGATCCGTCTAATAAATGTAAAACATAAAGGTAGTTAATACAATTAACCATTTTTTATAATACTCTCGTTTTCCAGTATGTCATGTTCAGATTAAGTCCAAAATTTTCAATTGGATATGTCAGAACTAGAACTCTAAACTCTAAACTGACATAAAATCCAAAAAGAATCTAAACGCTAATTAGCTTTTTATAATACTAACTAGTAGTTCACTTGTTTATTCATCTACTTTTTCTTCTTCTTCTTTCTCCCCCAAATCGGCAAATCCTTGGTGGTTTATTGGTAGGAATGTGAGGTCAAGATCTTGAATTCCCAAAAGCTGCCATTGCATGGGTGGTGAAGCCCCACCAGAAATTATTAACTTTCCATGTCAACTTCATGGCTGCAAATGCTCTCTGCTCCACTTGTTTTAACTCAGAGGTTGGCTTCTTTCGCTGAGGGGGCCCTCCTAAATGAGTTTATAATGTTAGGTCATTCGCTTATTTATTGATTGCACCCTCTCTCAGTCTTGGCATATCCCCTCATCTAACCATATGCATTTGGACATTTTGAATAGTTCAATGATTAGGATGTTAAGAGTCGGCCCTTTTGGTATTATATAATAGAACAAATATCTTAGAGAAACTCGTGAGTTACTTAATTTTTCCTTCTAGTCATTGATTTTTCTAAGAGCCTAAGGGTCTGCTTGACAATTGTAGGAGTAGCGGTTATGAGGTATTTTTAGAGTACCGGTTATGAGCGGTTATGAAGTGTTCGATTTTGGATGGTTTTTAAGTAGCGGCTTTTGAGCCAGTCCAATCCATGCTTGGTAATTCACTAACGAGCGGTTCTGAAAGTTTTTTACACGAATAGATTAAATAGGGAAGAGTATCAGTAGTTATAATTATATATATTTTGTGAGGATATAAATGGAATAAAAAAAAATAGAGCCGCTCAAAATCTACCGATTTGGGGTGTTTATAAAGCCACCCAAAAATACATTACACCGATTTTGGAAGGTTTTTGAGCCGATCAAAACCAGTGCCTCAAAAAAATTAACAAGCAGAAATTTTCATAAACGGTCGGTTCAAAAATACCTCAAAATCGGTAAAAACATCGTTACCAAGCAGACCCTAAATAGAAAAAGTTAATCACTTAAATGAAAAAAAATGGTCCATGTGTCATTGTCATATTAGAAGTTATTATTTGAGTTTATGTCGGCGAACTGATAATAGAACATACAACTCCCAATACAAGATGACAGAAATAGTCGGTGTCAAATTGCTAGATCCAATAGAAGTATCACGAATGATGCATATCTAGATTTTTTGTAGCGCATGTCAAGTGTTTTGATTTGTTCATTGCATCCATACCAATGTTTTAAAGTTGGATCAAAGTGATTCAACCAGTAAGATTAATTCGAGTTGAACCGAACCAATTATATAGACTTATAATTTTATATATATTGAATATATTATATAATACATAACTATATATATTCTATTTAGAAGTTCTGCATGTTTATCGAAACAAATTTATTAACTTTAATTGTATGTAAAGTCAAAACATATGTTAAAAATCACGATCAAACCGGTTCAAAATTAAATTGAATCAGATGGTTTGGTGGTCTGACTAGCCGATCGATCGGATTGATCGAATTTTTGAAAGAAACAATAAATCGTTATTAAACCAGTCCATTTTTTTATATACTATTTTACTGATTAACCGATTCAATTGGTCGATCCGGTTTGGTTGGTTTTTAAAACACTAATCTATAGAGTAGTTGCAAAGATCTTTTTGGTACACTGAACTAGGTGTTCAGTACTGTGGACACACTAGAGACATAGCCACATGGACCAATAATGTTTTCTAGACCGAAAGCTACACTCTAATAACTGTTCCGTATGACTTATTCATTTAGCTCACATTTGGATATTATCTGGATGTATGCCGACAAAGCTATACTAGTACTGTTTCCTATGACTTTATACTTAACAGGAAAATCTATATATCAATTTTCGAGGTTATTTATATGGTGTCCTATTACACTATTAAGACGATGTATCAGCTACCAAATCGCAGATTCTGGCCGACTTTTTATGTTAAGATTTATGTGTTCAGTCTTATACTTAGGTCTCGTTTGGTTCGCAGAATGAGACTGAAAAAAAAAAAAGTCATTACTTTAAATGTTTGAATGTCAAAGGAATTGAGAAGAATTTTTTTTTTTTTGATTCTCAACTGAAGAAAAATTAGATTCATCATCCAAGCAAGGAATCACTTTCCCACGTATTCACTTTCCTTTCCAATTTTCTTGACATTTCCAAACATCGAATTTTTTTTAGTAAGAATTGTAATTTTGCGAAGGAAAGAAAATACCAAGGATTTGATTTTCTTTCCATTCCTTTTTGTGAACCAAACGAGGCTTATAGCATCCACATCCACCGTGAAGATACACCAAACATATATTTTAAACTATTAAAAATATATAGTTATTATTTTTAGAGTGTTTTCTTGATGTTGGCACACAATGGTATCCTCGAAACAAATGTTTCAAATTAATCTCATCTTTTTTCTTCCTCTTTTACTTATTTATTTTTCTTTCATGTTCGGTAAGATTTTTCCTCTCACTTTTTTTTTTTTCATGCTTGTTAAGAACGATTAACTTTAGTGGGCCCATGAACTGATGTAGAAGAGCTGGAACATGTTTCAAATCTGGAGTGCCTCCTAGTTTTTTAATAATTTTTAAGTATGAACAACTGTCTACTGCAACCTTCAAGTACTACAAAATTTGAGTAATATTAAAATATAGCACTTAAAATTTATTCCAGTATAGATGCTCTTAACAGTATGTTGGTGTTGTTGAAGTACTAATAGTCCTTCAATAATACCAAATTACGGGAGTTGCTTACATATAATTCTCTTTTATGTTTTGCTATAATTTTTAATTTTGTTAGAGATTCATTATGGATATACACTGTGTACATTCTACTGGAATTTGATCCAATCTTTTAAGTCCAACTAGTAGTTTAAACTAGGACATTGTCTATTTCAATACGAGGTTTACTTTTCGGTCTCATTTGGTTCGCATAATGGAAGGAAAAGGAAATCAATTCCTTGTCATTTTTTTTTCCTTTGAAATTTTTTAATTTTCATTAATTTTTCTTTCCAACGTTTGAAAATGCCAAAAAAATTTAGAAATAAAAGTAAATACTGTTGGAACTTTTGGTTTTTTAGTTCCATTTTATAGGTATTTCAAATACACCATAGACAAAAGGGAAGAGACTTTTGTTTAGTCCCACATCGCTTAAAACCCACACTTGAGAGTGGGTATATATATGTTTACACCTTCTACATGGTTGTGATGAGTGGATAGTAAGAGGGGTGCTCGCGCGCCCGGGAGGCATTGGGCTAGAATGCATCCGGGTTGGAGGGAAGCTCCAGAAAACTTTAATGCGCATGTGCGGACACTTAGAGTTTTGCAACTCTATATACTCATTCGTTCTTCATTGAAAGAACACACCGCTTTGATCCAAAACCACCAGGTTTTATTCTCACGTCCAACATAATTGTTTGACACAAATTCTTAAAGCTCATATAGGGGCCATTTGGTCCACGTACTGGTGCCGGTAATGGATTTTAGGTCACTTTGCATATATTTTACGTCACTCACACTCACAGTTCCAAAATACATGAAATCGATACGCAAACTAACTAATATGGCTTACATAGCGATACAACTCTATTGGTCAAAACAAAGCGAACTATGATATCCACTAATACTAAATCACATGTAGGTAAATTGATCTCATCCGCATATACAAGAATAAAATCAAAGAGAGTAATAATAAGACTACAAATATATGCTTGAATAGAAAGGCAATGATGAAAATAGATCCAACATCATACAAGTCTGAAAGAAACTATCGTGTTAATAAAATACTGAAATAAGATACAAAGTACACGAAGATAACCAAATTTGGGTATCTGATAACTAGATAAGATACACGGATCCTAAAGAGGAGTCGTACTACAGATCATGGGTACTAGTCATTTGGATTGACCTCGACGTCCTCAATTGAGTAGCATTGAGAAAACTCCATGGCCGTACTCATTAATTCGCATAGATCTCCTCACCCACGCCTGGTAGAAATTCAGATTATCAGAAAGACGTAACAAGATACAAATAAACAATGTCGAAAATAAAATAATAATATAAATGTGTTCGATCCTCAAGTTCAACGGAGTACATCTGGCACTACCGACTAAGTAAAATGGAAGTTGAGGACAACATTCGGACACGAGATGTTAGGCTAAAGGAATACGGCCAGGGCTGGCCCTGAGCTAATGGGGGCCCAAGGCGAAACTTCAAAGATGGGCCCTCATACATAATATATTAAAAAAATATAAGTAAAATAAAATTTTGTTGTAGTCAAGATTTAAACCAAGGACCTCCTAAATATAAGTCTAGCATTATAACCACTAGATCACAATGCTTTGTGTTAAAAAAGACACATGATACATACTGGTTCTAATGTAAATAGTTCTATGTTGGTGTCCCGTTTCGTCAGTGGGCCCTGGGCCGTCGTCCGGCCTGTCCTGGGCCAGGGCCGCCCCTGAATACGGTCAACAAGTAGCGCTCCGTAGAGGCACTAGCGAGCAGGTAACGAACATAGCTCTTATGCGAGAAACTAACGAAAGGAACGAGCATAGGAGCTCTAACATCTAGTAACTGTCCTCCTCATCCATAGGATTGCATGAGTCGCATCAAAGACACGTACATCGAACCTTAGCGTCAAACTAGAGGTGAGCATTATTAGATTTTGGACCAAAAAATTGAACCGAACCGAATAAGAGATTCGGTTCAGCTTGGAAAAAAAAATCGGTCCGATTTCGGTTTTGAAAACACTAAATTTTCTTATACAATTTCGGTTTTCGGTTACGCTTTCGATTTTGGTCTAAAAACTTCAAGATCGAACTCCTTCGAATAGATCTCTTCACCTAGGAGAAAATTATGTCCTCTGAGGGGACGTAGCAAGATATATAGAGTCATGCAATATGAAAAACAACAAAAAAATACATAATAAATAGGAAATAGAGTCCATTATGTATAATCCAACCAGGTTCGACACGTGAGCTGTCTTGTAAGGGAAATCAATACCGCAACACCATCGGATGCTTATGGCAAAAAGTTATGTAGTACCATCGAATGCTCACAGCCTATAGCAATGCAACACCACCGAATGCTCGCAGCCTATAGTAAATCTCTAAATCGTAGCTCATCGGAGACTCCCGGTCATCGAGACAGTCTAAGTGTCAAGAGTAGCCCAGCGTTTAGTAATTGTCCTCACCGTCCAATGATACCATAAGAACCAAGTAATCACAATGAATCCATATATCATATAAAAGATAATCAACATTCTATCCCTATATCCAGGTCACACTCGATTCCAAACGGCTGCACCCGAGACATACTCTAAATCAGGGGCATTGAGCAAATGATAATCACATAGTAATAATAAACATAAAATAACAGTAAATTTAAGGGAGAGGGTTAGTGGCGTCTCATGGCAGCTGCATGGTTGCACAAGGGTTACAAGATGAGTTAAATATATCATTAGTTAGTCTTTCTTGACTCTAAGATATTGTGTGAAAAAGGAAAAATGGGTGAAGGAAAATGAGAGAAAAATTAAAGGTGATGGTGTTTGAGAACGGGGAGGAAAAATGGAGGAGAGTAGCTTGAGGGAAAAAATCATCTGGGCCAACTAAAAAAAACTTCTCCGAATAATTAATAGAAAAAAATGAAGAAAGATGTGAGGATTTTGGAATAATGTACCCAAAGTAAGTATAAAATAAAATACTCTCAATTATGGCTAAATAATAATTGTATTTCTATCCCACAAACAAACAAACAAAATGAAATTCCTTCCCTCATCTAAACAATGAAAGGAAAAAAAAATTACCTTCATTTCATTCCCATTTATATTCTTTTCTCTCAAAATTTTCTTCCTTCCAAAGAAAAAGTTTCCAAACCCACCATAACTCATGCACTTAATTTCACTTGTTAATATGGAGTTAAACGCACCGGTTCTATAAGTCATCCAGACAAACTCATAACTGATGATACTTCGTTTTTCCATGTGCAGGATCGGCCCAGAGGTACGTCCAAGTCCAACAAGACTTCGGACTTGGACCACCCGTTTCTGCTAAAACAACCCTCCAGGCTTAGCATGACTTTACAAGAGGATGGGGTCGCGTGTGATATTCTAGGACCGGTCCATAATAAAGGTCAAAAGACAATCAAAATTAATATATTATCTACCCTAGGACCGGCCTATAATAAGAATCAAACGACAACCAAAATTATCTCCGGTTTGAACAATCCAACCTTCCGAGTCAGTCCAACTATAAACCTATATGAGAGGTGCTGTAGTTCAGTCTGATAAAGAGAGGAGAGAATACCAACTATATACTCTCCGGATTAAGCCGATAGACACGTAAGCAGATCGTGTCAGTTTGTTGTAGCACTTTCATAGAGTTGCTATAGTTCTAATGTTGAAGCACTTTGAGCAGTAGACCTTAACCATTTTCGGAACTCTGATTCTGACCATTTTCTTCCAAAAAGAAAAACCATAACATTGTCGAATTTTGATTTTAAAGTTGCAAGTCCTGCTTAGAAATTATTAGATGTTCCTTCCATAGACATGAGACATCCTACAAAAATTGGAAGGAAATATGCAAACCAATATGGTTTTGTGAAAGAAAACTAATAGTTGTTGTAATGCACTTTGCGAATGCACCATTATTTTGTATCATTTTAATAATAATAATAACAAGAAGAAGAAGAAGAAGAAGAAGACGAAGAAAAAAGAAGGAGGGTTGTTGATGACATTTTCTTTTAGAGTACAGTTAATCATTTGTCACACAATTAATGTAAGTAAAATAGAGAAAATATCTCATGGTCCTCCTTTCAGTGATTGACACGTGTTTCTTAAGACTCCTCTTGTTTGCTATTGACACGTGTGTCATGACAGCTTGTTCGCTACGGCCAATGGTTGATCACCTGGCATTCGTACCAACTTGTCGGCCTAACAGTCATCACGTGAGTCATCGTGATGCTTCTTCCAAAAACAGTGGTGTCGCATGTTGCAATTTGGGCCGGTTAGCCCGGAGCCCGGCCCAGGCCCGGACCGGCCCGCTGTCCAATCAGCCCGGCCCGGCCCGGCCCGTCTCTGGCCCGAACCGGCCCGGCCCCCCACCCCCGAACGGGTCGGGTCGGGACTCCCCCCTCCCCAGCCCGAGCCCGGTCCGACAAATTTTTTTTTTTTTTTAATGCAGTTTAGGCCCGGCCCGAAGTCCGGTCCGGTTGGACCGGTCCGAAGCCCGGTCCGGTTGGACCGGTCCAGCCGACCGTTTGGGGGGGGGTGGGGGGGGGGGGGGGGGGGCGTCTTTTACCAAAATGCCTCTCCCATATAGCCGTTTTTAAAACGTTGGGAGGGACATTTTGGTCATTTTGGGCCCAAAACTACTAAAATAATTCTGAAAAATTCCTATAAATAGGCCAAAAATTCCATTTTTCAAACACAACTCATTCCAAACATTTTTCTACATTTCTCCACGGTGTTCTACGGCTTTCCCTCCCCGGTGCTCTGGTGCTCTACGGCTTCCCGATCTCCCTCCCAACTCCATTCCGGCTCTACGGCTTTCCGATCTTCCTCTCAATCCCTTACTTTCTTCTAACAAAGTTTTACTTTATTTTATTTTATATATAGCTGGTGAAGGTTCAAACCCACCTGATCTTGCTGGACAGACTTACCAATTTTTTAATACTTTTTTTGACGGTACTAAAATTCTACCTGAGCAAGTAGCAACCAATCCGATTCCGGAGGGGTTCCAACCATCTCCTCCGGAAGTCGCTAGTTCCATCCAACGTCCTGAAAAGAAAAAAAGGTCCAAGTATTGGGAATATTTTACTTTGATTTTTGAAACTAATCCTGATGGTTCGCTTGTTTTAGATGCCAAGGGTGAACCAATATCGTACAAGGCGCAATGCAAGAAATGTTCCAACCAGTACGCATGGAAGAAGGACGGTGGCACCGGGACCATATCCAGACACTACGACACTTGCTACTGGAAGGACACACTTCAAGCGTCCCAAACCCAAATAAGCTTTGGCGCCACCGGTTCTTCAATGGATAACTTTACTTACTCAGCTGCTCGGCATAAAACTGAATTAACTAAACATATTATTCGTGAAGAATTTCCTTTCACGACGGGTGAAAGCGAATCTTTACGAGATTATGCATCAATTTCTCTAAACCCCTCCTTTACTAGAGTGAGTAGACAACAAGCTCGAAATGAGGCTATTCGTCTCTTTAACGAGCGGAAAGCCGCTTTGAAAGCGGATTTTCAAAATGTTAGTAAGTTGTCTATTACTTCTGATATTTGGACTACTAAGTGGAGTTATGCTTACATTTGTATTACTGCACACTATATAGATGCGCAATGGATGTTGCAAAAACGCATCATCTGTCTTAAAATTATAGAATGTCCACATACGGACGCTATAATTTCAAGTGAGATTTCAAAACACGTGCGTGAATATGATATTCACCCTAAAAAATTTTCTATCTCTTTGGACAATGCATCAAACAATACTGCTGCTATGTCTTCTTTGTCAGTAATTTTTCAGCCTATTTTAGAAGGTAGACTTTTGCATGTTAGGTGTGCTTGCCATATAATTAACTTAGTTGTTAAAGAATGTTTAAAATTTTTTGATCCCCATTTAGACACTCTGCGACAATGCTTGCTCCACCTAAACTCGTCTCCAAGTAGACAACAAAGTTTTGCATGCACGTGCGCACATTTTGGTATTACTTTTAGAAGATTTGTGAAGGATATACCAAATAGGTGGAACTCCACCTACTTGATGTTGAAATCTGCAATTCCTTTTAAGAATGCTATTACATATTATTGTAATTCGGATGTCAGCTTTGACTATCAAGTTACTACTGATGATTGGGTAGCAGCTGAAAGTGTTTGTGAATTTTTAGAAGTTTTTTACAATGCTACATGTACTCTTTCTGGTGTTTATTATCCCACATCTTGCTTAGCTTTACGTGAACTTTGTAATATATCT
Organism: Iris pallida; assembly: GCA_029216955.1. Lineage (NCBI taxonomy): Eukaryota > Viridiplantae > Streptophyta > Magnoliopsida > Asparagales > Iridaceae > Iris > Iris pallida. The sequence continues at coordinate 26,466,350 of JANAVB010042420.1, read as the reverse complement.
TATTTATTTTCTAAATATAGAGATCATCCAAATTTTGAATATGCGGTGAGAAATATGGAAGCCAAATTCAAGAAATATTGGGGTGAAGTACCTCTTTTATATTGTTTAGCTTCCATATTTGATCCTACAATTAAATTGGATGGCGTAGAGGTTTTATTAGATGTATATGGAGAATATATGGGTATAGATGTTACTGACATGAAAATAGAAGTTAAAGTTGCGTTGGACAGGTTAGTTATTACGAAGAAGGAGCAACGTCGACCCGACCAACTCAGGGGGGGCTAGTAGTAAGTCCGGCTTGGCGTCTAAGCTATCAGTAGCCGGTCGCATACTACAAAGGAAGAAACAAAAGCAATCTTCCCAACCTACTTAAGAGTTGTCTCTTTACCTTAATTCTTATCAAGACGAAGATGAGACTCCAGATCACTTCGCCATTTTAGAATGGTGGAAGAGACACGACAAGAGATTTCATGTTCTTTCTAACATAGCACGTGATATACTGATGGTTCCGGTGTCTACGGTAGCATCGGAGTCCTGTTTTAGTGCAAGTTCAAGGATGTTGAGCGATAGGAGGAGCCGCTTGAAGCCCGATATCTTGGAAGCACTAGTATGCATACAAGATTGGATGAAAGCCGATAAAAGAACCCAAAACCAGAAAGATGAAGAAGATCATGATGTCTACGAGCTGGATTTGGAATCGCTTTCATTGCATGAAGGCGAACAACAATGAGGCTACGGTGCAAGGTATTAGGTATGTACATTTAAACTTATACATTTATACTTAAAATATTTCAATTTTAACTTATACTTTTAAATTTTAACTTATACTTTTCAAATTTTAACTTATACTTTCAAAAACTATTTTTTATTTTTTTTAAAAAAAATATTTTTTAACTCCGCCTATGCCAAGCAAGCATTTGCCGGTCCCAAGCCCGGATAAAGGAAGAGGGAGAAATGTTTTTTTTTACTTTTTCCATTTATTTTCAAAATTAAATTACAAAATTTTTATGAAAATAATTTAACAAAAAACTTTTAAAAAAAAACCAGTCAAACCGGGCCGGCTCGGTTCAACCGGCCCGAACCGACCAAGGCCCAGCCCGGCTCGTGGACCGGTTCGGCCCGGACCGGCTAAACCCTGGTCCGGTCCAGTGGGTCGGGCTGGGCCTGCTTGCTCTGAACCGGGCCGGGCCTGGCCCGGATCGTTACACTCTAAGGACCGGTCCTGGACCGGCCCGAGTCCGGTCTGGCCCGCCGCCTTCGGCCCGTGGGCCGGCCCGGACCGGCCCGTTTGCAACTTGAGGGACACGTATCCATATATGATTGGTCCGAATTTTGTTGCGGCGGGGATGACGTTTACTGAGAACATTTTTTCTCGAATAGTTGAGGTTTAATTCTTTCTCTCTCTCATATATATATATATATATATATATATATATATATATATATATATATATAAATATATATATATATATATATATATATATTTGAAGCAATGGGTAATTGTCACGAACTCACCTCCATTGAGACTCTAACTCCGACCACTTGGGCCGCATGCATCTCTCTTAACCACTAAACTAGAGATCATTTGCTAATATATATATATATATATATATATATATATATATATATATATATATATAGAGAGAGAGAGAGAGAGAAAGAATAATAAGGGAGGTGAGGTGCCACCTCACGGTGAGATGGTTATGTGTTAGCATCACATGCTATCATCTTGCACTTGCACACTTTTCGAAACATGATGATAGCATGGGAGGTGAATATATAATAAGGGAGGTGAGGTGCCACCTTACGGGTGGTGGCTATGTATCACCTCCCATGCTATCATCATGTTTCAAAAAGTGTGCAATACATAGCCACCACCCGTAAGGTGGCACCTCACCTCCCTTATTATATATTCACCTCCCTGTTTTTCATAAATAAATTCACTTTATTTATTTTGTATCTGAGAAAATTACAACTGTAGGAATCTAATCTAGAAGACGATTACTTTATCCCTTGGACGATGCGATGAAGAAAACTCGAACTTCGAAGAACTTGGACAGCAACTGGGCAATCTCTCTGTTCTCTCTGAAATTGACTGTAGTGTCTGATGAAGATGAAAAAACTCTCTTTTATAGAGTTCAGGATAACTGTCCTTAAGCATACGCTCAGGTAGTTACTTGACGTGTGCATAACTGCAGGGATGTGAGACTCGTCTCACAGTATCGGTATTTATATACGGATACGTATTTTGTAGTGTATTTCGTATTTTCTTGATTTTCGTAATGCTTTAAAATTTTCCAAACTTATAGATTTTTCCTTGGCCGGCATGCCGCTAGTATACCGGAGTATACCGACGGCATACCAACCAGACAGATTTTCCATAATTTAGATATTTTCGATTTAAGATATTTTCATGAATAGTGTTTCTGATATTTTTGTAAATAGTGTTTTAGATATTTTGATGAATAGTGTTTAGATATTTTCATGAATAGTGTAGATGCACCCTATTACCCATTGGATATTTGGTTTTGTTTTGATGGTTAGGATTGACTTAGATTTTGACATGGATCACGATCCGACGGTTAAGATTAATTTCCCCTTCTATATATACCATTTCACTTTCTCTCTCCTCTCTCTTTTCATTCCCTTCACTCTCTCTTCATTCTTCTTCCCTTCTCTCCCCCTTGGAGCTTGCCAAGAGCTTGGCCTTGAGGCCTTGGGTGTGTGTCTAACCCCCCTAGGAGGAGGAGTAGAAGATTAGGCTTGGAGCTTAACCTAGGCAAGTACATCTTGCCAAATCCATGAACCATTTTGTTTTGTTGTCATTTTTGTTTCCCTTGGTATTAAATGCTTAGAATTGTTCTAAACTCATTTTTGTTAAGAATGTTTTCCTTGTGATTCTCATCTATATGCATGTTTCCAAAATTTGTTTAAGCAAGGTTTTGATTTTCTGTTAAAACCCAATATGGACTTAGTAGAAAACTTGGTATCAAGAGTGATACTAGTGTTACCATCATGGATCTTAGTCATATATACATATATGAGGCCCTCACATAGTTTGTATATCATGGATTTTGAGTTTGGTGGCAATCGGAACCCGTTTCGGTGTCCCGATAACCTCTGTTTGGGAGTATTTTGAGGTATTGATCTATCAAATGTTTTGATTTGTGAAAACTAATACTTCCATGTTGTAGGAAATTCAATTCTATTCAATTTTGACTTTTGAAAATCCGAATTTCGATTTAAAACGAAGTTTTTATGGCCGAAACAAGTTTTGGCAAAATTCTGAATTTTGTTGCTGTTTGAAAAACCGGTATACCGCCGGTATACCGCAGTATACCGCCGGTATGCCATTTTTTGCACCAGAAACTTTCTGTTTTTAGGCCGGTATACCGCCGGTATGCCGCAGTATACCGCCGGTATGCCGTTTTATGCTGTTTTAGTCTATTTTTGCCCGTTTCTGCCCGTTTTTGTCCGTTTTTGATATTCTCTTCGATTGTAATGATTTCTTAACATGATTAGATGATCTTGCATAGTTAGAAAATGATTGTACATCCTATATACACTTGATACTTGCGCATGTTCAATCATTTTGCTATGAAATGTACTTAGTTTTAATTATTCTTTCCCACATGCCATGATATGTCTTTTGATAGATTCTTTCTTACAAGCTATGATAATTGTTGCCATGCCTTCTTTGCTTACATGATAGTGGCCCGTCGTGGCGCACTTTTCTTACATGTCTCCTTTGCTTACTAGATAGTGACCCGTCGTGGTGCACTCTTGTACATGTCTTTCTTTGCTTACATGATAGTGGCCTGTCATGGCGCACTCCCTATAGTGGCTCGTCGTAGCGCACTACCAGCTTTCAGTTTATGATATTTTCTTGTTGTGGCTTGTTATGGTGCACATTCTCGTTATTGTCCAGTCTTGCATGCTCATGTCTAGGATGGATTCTGCGGAATACCACACCCAGAATCCAAGAAAATGGTAAGGATTATATAACTAGATTGATCATTAGAACATAGGTGGGGAGGATTTCCCAGTTACCTGTTGCCTTTGGTCTAGGTCGTTATAACATTAATTTAAGGGTTTGGAGCTATCCGTCGAGATGAGCACTCTCCCAGCTTCACCGTCGCGTGGGAGCACAAAGTCACACTTGTAATCACTTCCCGGCATGACCAATAGGTGGCAGCAGGCAGGTAACCGGACTTGGAATTCTCAGACTTGCATTTGTTAGTAATTAGGATTGTGACAACCCTAGTTAGCTAATGTATAAAGCCGTACTCATTGCTTGGCCGTGACTATTGTATGGAGTCCAGTTTAGTCTAGTTTGTCTAGGCAGTGTCCGGATTTGTTTATTTTCAGTACATCCTTGTTTATGCTTTACTTTTTGCCGGTAAATAATTAGATACTAAAGTTCTGTTCAGGAGAAGGGTTACAACCCCGGTCCTTGTTTGGTTTACGGGTTGTAACTTGGGTTCCAGAATACTTCCTAAGTCATCTAATCATTTGTCGTTCTATATAGACTTAACATGCTCACATGCTCCAGTTACATGACATGCTCACATGCTCCAGTTACATGACATGCTCACATGCTCCAGTTACATGACATGCTCACATGCTCCAGTTACATGACATGCTCACATGCTCCAGTTACATGACATGCTCACATGTCCCAGTTACATGACATGCTCACATGCTCCAGTTACATGACATGCTCACATGCTCCAGTTACATGACATGCTCACATGTTCTAGTTACTTAACATGCTCACATGTCTAGTTTATGTTTCATGTTCACATGCTTCCTTTTCCTTACATGTACACAGTTTACATTACGTCACATGTCCTTTACTTTATGCTACATGTTGCTTTACTTATTGTCCTTCTATTCTCGGGATAAGTGCATTGGTAGTGCACGAGTCTCGATTAGTACTTACTTATCTCTCTCTCTATCCATTGCTATGATTTGCATGCTGGTTTTAGTTCATAGTTTGGCTTCCTTTGTGGTACTTGCTATTGGGGGTCTGACCCCACTGATTTTGTTTGGCCAGATCTGATAGAGGAGCCCGGAGGATCTTTCGTACCTTCCACTCGTTGGTGATTACCCAGAGCACCAGAGTACCTTAGTGGGTTTTCTATTTCATTCTTCCACTAGTTATGTACATTATTCTTTTGTGGCGTTTAGCCTCCGAGCACGTGTTTAGCTCGTGTTTTGGACTTGACATTTAGCCTACGGGCCAGAACATGATTTGCGTATTCTAGACTATAGCTAGAGCTTATCATGTATGACTATTACTCTTGCTAGTCTTTACTCTGTATTACTAGCTTCATGATCATTGATATATGATAGTTTGGGACGCTTTACTATTTTATATTCCAGTTGATCTTACTTCTTGTACATTGTTTACTGCCTGTGATTGAGATACCTAGGATTGCTTGACCTAGGATCGACTGTTGGCTTGTAGTAGTAACCCCCATCTATACAGCTTATACGTTATTTCGGAGTACTGGAGTACTTTGGTATACGTAGCTGGCCTGGTCCGTCCCTACTTGCCAGTATTCTGGTTCTGGGGCGTGACAAGGGACGCGTGGCAAATTCTGATGGAGACACATTAGCGTGCGGTTCAAAGTAGTAGAGCATATTCAGGAGAGATTGATGGCATGAATGCCACGTTGCATAACTTCTGAAGAAGTGGATAACTGAGTGCAGGACACGTGAGAACGTGTGTTAACTGCACGTTGAAAATCATTCTGGACACAACTGCTGTGATATGCTGCCTTAGAAGAAGAGTCATACGCTAGCTTTTGAAGGCACATGTCTTGCATACACTGACTTGGACAGCGTAGAACCATATAAAGCTGATACGCTCACATTATTGACAGGGAGTCGTATGGAATCCATACGCTCACTTGGTTGGCAAGGAGTCGTATGGAATCCATACGCTCACTTGGTTGGCAAGGAGTCGTATGTTTGAATAAGTAAACACGTGGCATGTTTGAATAAGTAGACACATGGCCATCATCAATCTTCTTTGATACGCCATATCTTCCAATAACTGACAAAATCTTCTCGAGCATCGTGACTGCGGATATGATGGCTGACAGACTGTCAAAACTGACAGTAATGATGGCTTTTACATTTATGAGAGATGCTGAGCTGTCCTCGTAAAAGACAAAACCGACTCTTCGAAAACCTATACGACGGCTAGTCTTCATTGGACAGCTGTCTTTGCACGAAAGACGAAGTGTCAGATTCATCCTTTATTAAATACATGATGTGCTGTCATCTCGGAAAATAATAAAATATTCACTGAGCGTACGGCCTTTGGATGAGCGTATGGCTATGGCTGAGCGTATAGCCTCGAGCGTATGGCTTTGACTGAGCGTATGACTTTGACTGAGTGTATAGCCTAGAGCGTATGGCTTTGACTGAGTCTCATGTCAGCGTGTCATAATTTTCACACCCTACAAGACCCCCTTCAAAGTTTTCGAACTTTATGAATTTCAAAAGCTCGAAATTACTTTGAACTTTAAAGTGAGAATAAGTCCTGACACGCTGGCATGAGTTTGTTATCTTCCTCAATATCAATGCAAATCTTTAGGGATTTTGTTTAAAGAATATCCGCTGTTTGAACTTCTTCCTTTCTTCTATAAATAGGTCTTCCAAAACCTATTTTATTTCTTTACCACAGCTTTTGCTTTCGAGAGAGAAAAGTGCTTTCAGAAACTCAAAATCATTCTTCCCCTTCTTCGTCTTCGACTCAACCTCCATTAATGGCGCCCAAAGCTGATGCTTCTGCGAAAGGAAAGGGGAAAGCCCCTGAGGAGTCGTCTCATCCTGCCATCGACACTGCCACCACCAAGAAGACGGCCAGTCAGCGTATTTCACGCAGTGAACGGCCATTGAAACCTCTCTATGGTGAGGACGAAGATGATGAACAAATAACTATTCCCTTTTTAGGGCTCTGGTTAGAACAAAACTCAGAAAACGTATCCCTCTTTAGGGTCAATACGTCAGCAAATACGCTTCCCTCTTTAGGGTTTAGCCGTATTCCATGTTTTTCGTTTTTACGAAAAATATGTTTGGAGCGTATATCTGTTAGATACGCGTATTTTTGATAGAGATATCAAAATACGCTATCTTAAAAGAATATGCTATGGCAATTTGTCTCATTGAGATACGCTAACTCCTGTGTTAGCATAATTTTTGATGATCATCTTGTCAACCATACGCTGATACGCTCAAACTGATCATAAACTGAACTTTTAAAATCATTCACTTAAGATAAACTGAGCATATACTGAACCTTGAATCTGTCATACGCTTAAGGAAAACTGAGCGTATGCTGAACCTTGAGTCTGCCATACGCTTAAGGAAAACTGAGCGTATGCTGAACCTTGGGTCTGCCATACGCTTAGTAAAAATTGAGCGTAAGTTGAGCTGTACACTTAGTAAAACTGAACGTATGTTGAGCTGTACGCTTAGTAAAAACTGAGCGTATGTTAAACTTTATCCTTTCTTGATGTTGAAGATTTCTAATACTTTATTCTTCATTTGCAGTGGATATTCTAGCTCAGGAGGCAGAATTTGAAGGAAGTGTAGGAAATAACTATAGAAGTGACCTATCACATGTTCGTTTTCCCCAATTCGATGGACCTTCTACAAGAATAGCTCTTTTGACAAATCAGGAAGATGATACTTTGCTGAACTTGATGAGTGGACTGCCGTTACAGAGTGTGGATGGTGTTACCCACTTGAAGCCAGCATTCCTTTTTGGAGATGCTATTGACATGAACTCCCAGCCTGCTCTGGACAAAGTATCATACTGTTACTATAGGGATGGTGATGTAAATCAGCCAATGTATTTGACTGGTTTAACAAAAAGCATCAATATAGCTCGTTTATTCCACTCGGGTCAACAAAGACAGATGAAGTGGGATATCACTCCATCCCGACAAGCAAAGGCTGGGTGGATCGGATATCGTCAAGGAAGATTCCGCAGTGGTACTGAACCACATGTCACATCTCTGCGAGGACTGCTACCTGCCACCATCCCTCCTGAGGACTCGGCACTGCTGAAGCCAGTCAGAGTCCCAATTTTTGCAAACGAATTTGCTCAACTGAAAAATGCCATATACCCAAAACAGTCTATGAGACTTACCGGCCTGGTGAACCCGGAAAATACTAGATGGACTGCTCTAGTGAGATGGATTCTGCAGAACTTTGGTACACAGTTAAAGGCGATAGGCCTATATGATGCCATTAAGTGTACTGCTTATGGTTTTAAGCCAAACCCGGATCTGTTCTTGGCGTTAGCGGAGAGATATAACTATCGTATCGGCACCTTCATGACCCCAAGGGGCGAGATGGGATTCGCCCTTCATGAAATGGCATATATTTCTCAGCTACCAACAGCAGATTTACCATATGAAGAGTATATCCCTTTTGTTGATGAAATGAATAAGATTTCTGAAGCCAACCCACTGATTCTTTATGTATTTGAAGAATTAATGTGCCATTACAGCATATGTAAGGCTTTTTATAAGGGACAAGGTGGAGAAGGGGACTCCAACTGCTATTCTTCGAAATGGATGGCCTATTTATTTCAAGGCCGTATTGATGAAGTTCAAAAGAAGAAGAAATCTGAGCAGTATGTCGGTGAATTTAAACCCTTGAGTCAAGTCGAGATTAACAGATTAATCCGGAAGACAAATCATGACGACATTATCGTCGAAGAAGATATAGACACCTACAAAGCCGGTGATAGGTTAGAGACCTATATTAAGCAGGGTGGCCGAGAATTATCTGCTGAAGGTCATCTGGCCGGTTTTATATCTCTCTGGCTAAGAAAGTTTGTAGTACCTGGCACCTGTTCAGCAGACAGGATGCACAGAGGAGTTGTCTTCGCAGCAGTCCGTCTGGTTTTTGGGTATAAGATGGATTTACTGACAGCAATGACCTGCCGTCTGAATGCTGGATTAAGGGCATACACAGACAGAATGTTCGAATTGGCAAGGAAGAGCCTTACATCCTTTCCTCGGGTAGAAATGCCCTTTACATATTTATTTGGATGGCTGCTTCTGCATTTCGAATCTCTGATGAGTGCTGGGATGGCTAGACCAGATGATACCTTTCTGGAAAGGTACAAGCACATACCGAAATGGAGATATGACACTTTGACCGATTGCAGAACTATATTAAACAGGGGAGAACTATGGAGCTTCACTTGTGTTCCTCCACCTGTTGGTTATGAGAGCATGCCTGGGAGATTGATTGACGGTGTTGGTGCTAATGAGTTGGATGATATCCAACATGAATGGCTAAAGAGAATCAGGCCATCTCATTTAATCTGCCGCCGTGACAACATCACTTATCTAGAGCCATATCTCCCGAGCAGATTTGCTCGGCAATTTGGTTACGATCAGTTGCATGTAGGCAATGCAACGACGTGTTTTGGTTATCAAGGAGGGTTGATTGATGGTGCCAGAGCTTGGCTATATTACATTGCCAAAGGTACAGGGGCTACCTTTTCTATGCCAGATCCGGTCAGCTATCGGAGAGGAGCTAGAATATTGGCGTCCTATGCCAGATTCTATGTATCAGCTAATACTTTTGATGAAAAATTTAGCATCTTAGGCAGAAGCTTTATTCACGTTGAAAAGAAATCGACCAAATCAGCCTTGCCTAGAGATTGTCATGACAAAGAAGATCCTTTGGCCACTGATGAAGTTGATGATGATGTTTTGGAGACTTTCTTCTCTGATGATCTTCATCAACCATTGCATGTACCCATCGGGAGTGCTGAAGAGAGTATATCTGTTGATAATACCCCGAAGAGGAAGCGGGGTAAAAGTGCTGCTGGTCCTGCTGCAAAAAGAGCTACTCGAGCAGAGACTCGAAGTCGCGGAGGAATTACTATTCCAGGGAATTCTCCTGTGTCTAATCGAGTCAGAGATGTTGATGAAGCAGGTAGTGATCCAATAGACAATTATCCTACTGTTCCATTAACAAAAAGAATAGGAAGGAAAGTAATAGTTTCAAAAACTAAATCCGTGATTTGTCTGGATGCAGAGAGTCCTACCGATCGTGCTATGCGACTGGCTTCAGAAAAACAAGCTGCATTTGATTTTTCTGTAAAGACAGAACCTGTTGAAGAAGAGATTCCTGAACCTGCTGGGTCTTCCATGCCTTCTGATATAGGCTCAGTTCCACAAATGGCCGATGATGCGCAGGAAATTAGTCAGCCTGCGGTAGAGGCCGAGCATCAGACTGAAACGGCTAATGACTTACTAATTTCGGGAGAATCAGTGAAGGAAGCCACTTCTCTCAATCCAATTGTTGAAGCTTCAGAGAGCGAACAAGTTGACTATGAACCGTCGTCTCATTCTTCTGGAGAAGAAGACATGGAGATAGACGATGAATCACCGTCTAAAACACCAATTGATGCACTGAAGACCATTGGTCAACACTCAGGGTTGACACCAGAGCCGGAGAGGCATATAGAAGTTCAAGTTCCGAGTACTTCTGGGGCGGGAAGCAGTGAAATAAATCCCGTGTCAGAAAGTACTCTGAACAGACTACGAGCCGGGCTGAATGATCCGAAGGAAACTGAATATGAACCAGCTCCAGGTAATATTTTATTCATCAAAGTTTTGTCTTGTCTCTGCTTTATTGTCTTTTGGTTTTGATCATGCTTCTTTGATTCCTAACAGCTGTAGGAACTGCACCGGCTATGAGTTCTACTCAAGCCCCACTTGTTCAAACTGATGTGGGTGAGGAGAGTTCACATTTGCCGAGTTCTCCAAAAGCACTAACTTCAGCTCCAAGAATAGAGGCTCCTCATGCTCCTTCCCCTACTATTGCAGCGACTCTCGGTTTTGATACAGGGATAGCAAAGATCATGGGGATGTATTCAGATATTATTTATTCGTATCTGGATACATTCTCAAGACGACTTATGAAGGATGAGACTATGCCCTTTTTGAGTCTTCGAGAAGCGACTAGTTTTCTACTTTCAGCTTTGAGACAGGCTGGTTATGGGACCCAGTGTGTCTTTTTTGAACATCTCCTGAATGATTTAGAAGCAAACATCCATAAATATTAGGAGATAAAAAAGGAGGATATTAATTCCCTGACTGCAGCTAAGATTACTCAATTGGAGAATGAAGCTCAAGCTCAGCACATTGCTCTGACAGAATTTCTCGCTCAGTCTTCCAAAGAGCTAATAGCGAAAGACGAAGAAATAATAAGTACTCGTCAGAATATGGAACGCCTAGAGAAAGATGAAGCGTCAAAAGATGAAGAGCTTAGAAGGCTGAGGGAAGAGCTAGCTCGTATTCAGGAGCAAATTGCCTCTGTGGAAAAAGAACAATCAGAGATTGCTACTGATCGTAAATCTGCAGCTGAACGCTGTCAAGTTTTACAGCAGGAGCGAGAATTGATACAAACCAATCAGATTGAAGAGACCAATCGCCGTAGCTATATTATTGTAGAATATGACCAACGGATGATTGGAGCAGAAACAGCAGAGCGAATCAAGAAAGCTCATGAAGAAAAGATAAATAATGTAATCGTTCGTACTCAGGAGATAATTACTCCTCCTAAATAGATCTTTTACATTTATCATGTATTTGAAGTTTTGATACCCATTTGTAATCATTGTTCTGATTTTGATTGAAATGAATATCTTGGCTTAATTTCAATTCTGTGGATGATATTTTTGTAGAAAACATGTTCAGAGGTAAATAATACATGACATATTTCAATAAAATAGAATATACAAATAAACTTTGTAACTCTATCATGATATTAAACCAAAGACTTTTAGTTTAATACTGATTAGAGAAAACAGAATTCAGATATAAAGATATCTTTAGATTCTATTTTTCATGATCTTTGGATTCGGAAATCAAAAGACGAGATATCATTTTCATAGAATAGAAAATATGATACATACTGAGATAGAAAATTCAGAGGTAATATGGACATGATTTTCTATTCAAGATCTTTATTAAAACCACTGGAGATCTAATAAAACAAAATATCAAATTCTCTAGGAAGATGATACATGGTGGAATATCAGTTTCCTCTGGGGATAATGATATCAAAATAAATTTTGTAGAGAAGAATTTTATATTTGCTGGGGAATGATAAAAATTTTATACATAATATTTCTTTAAGAATTTGCCATTGATAGGCATCATCATGACTTTTCCATCCATAGAGGCAAGCTGGTATGCTCCGTTAGAGAAGACTTTGTTTATTATGAATGGGCCTTCCCATTTCGCATCAAATTTGCCTTTGCTCATATGTGTCATGGTCATAGGACGTCTGACAGTAAGGACCAGTTCTCCCTTCTGATATGCTCTGACTTTGACTTTCCGGTTAAAAGCTTTTGAGATACGGGCCTGATAAAGCTCGATATTTTGTTGAGCATACAATCGTTTTTCATCTAGAGCTTCCAATTCTTGAAGTCGAAGACGATCATTGTTTTCTGTTGTAAGTTCATTGGAGATTGCAATTCTCAGAGAAGGAATCTGGATCTCGAGGGGAAGAACAGCTTCACACCCATATACTAAAGAGAAAGGCGTACATCCGGTCGCATTACGAACTGTGGTGCGGTAGGCCCATAAACATTCACCAAGCTTCTCGCTCCAGTTGCGTTTGTTGGAAGAAACGAACTTTTTCAAGAGTTTGATGATTGTTTTATTGAAAGCTTCTGCCAATCCATTAGCTGCTGGATTATATGCTGTAGAAGCTAAATTATTAATCCGATGATCGTCGCAGAATCGAGTAAATTTCTGACTGACGAACTGCGGTCCGTTATCATGGATAATACGCCGAGGAACACCAAATCGATAGATAACATGATGCTTGACGAAGTTGATAACACTAAAAGTTTTGACTTCAGATAACGGGATTGCTTCAGCCCATTTGGAAAAGTAATCGGTTATTGCTAGAATAAACCGATGTCCTCTTGATGATGGTGGGTTGATGGGACCAATGACGTCCATGCCCCAAGCTTCAAAGGGCCATGATGCCGCTGTTGGGTGTAAGAACTCTGACGGTTGATGGATAAAGTCTGCATGAATTTGACAGGCTTTACATTTCCGAGCATATTGAATAGCGTCAGCCACCATCGTGGGCCAATAATAACCCATACGTCGGATACGATCTTGAAGTTTAGGACCTGGTTGATGAGCTCCGCAAACACCATCATGTGCTTCACGGATAATCTGCTGTGCTTCTTCACCAGCAATGCATCGGAGGAGAAGACCGTCGTAAGACCGACGATATAATGTCTTCGTCGTATGATTATAATAGAATCTGAGAGATCGACGCCGGATAGACGCTGCTTCACTCAGATTATTAGGAAGTATATCATACAAAACAAAGTCTAGAAACGGGCGTCTCCAGTCTTCAGTTATGGCTTCTGTTTCATTAGAAAAGACATATTCCATAGTAGAATTAGAAGAAGACGAGGACATTTTGTCAAACTTTAATCCAGCATCAAGGTTGAGAGAATCTTTGTCTGGTTTGTGAGGAAAAGCCAAAGCCAAATTATTCTCAACACAGAACAGCTCTCGGTTATAAACCACTATTACTTGCTGACGTCAGATTGGTATGGCTAACACAGCGGCAAGATTAGCCAAAGCATCGGCTTCTGCATTATAGGCTCGTCGAACATGTTCAATAAAGAAACCTTCAAAAGATGAGGCTATAGAGAGTGCTGCTCGATGATAAGGTATCAAATCCTGATGACGAACTTCATACGTTCCTCTGATCTGATTGATGATAAGCTTGGAGTCTCCATAAACTTCCAAATATTGAATATCTAGATGTTTAGCAAGTTGAAGGCCGATGAGTAATGCATTGTATTCGGCTACATTGTTTGAACATGATTGATCTAGAGAATAAGCCCTCTGAATAGTTAATCCTTCTGGGGATACAAGAACAATCCCAACTCCAGCGACAATATCGCCGTTAGGACCTATTCTAGATGCTCCATCAAAGAATAGACGCCAGGTAGGAATTTCTTCAGAAATCAGATTTGAATCCAAGACTTCATCAGGAATCTCATCATATAATTTAGAATCTTCTGGAATCGCATGAGCAGCCAGAAAATCAGCAAGAGCCTGTCCTTTAACTGACTTCTGAGGAATATAATACATGTCGTATTGAGCTAACAAGATTCCCCAATTAGCTAGTCTGGAGTTGAGAATACCAGGTTTCTTTATCATAATCCTGATGGGATTCACTCTGGAAATGACGTGAATCGTTTGACCGATAATATAATGTCACGTTTTCTGAACAGCAAACATTAATGCTAGGCATTCTTTCTCGATTGGAGAATAACGCGGTTCAGCACCTGTCATTGTGCGACTGAGATAATAAATAGCCTGTTCATGGCCATCTTTATTTTTCTGGGCGAGTAATGCACCAAGAGAATGATCCATGGCTCGAACATATAGAAGGAATGGTATTCCCGAGACGGGAGGTACCAAAACTGGAGGGTTCATGAGATACTGTTTAATATCGTCAAATGCTTTTTGACATTCTTCGTTCCAAACGAAAGATACACCTTTCTTCAGAAGTTTGTTGAATGGTCTGCAGCGTCCTGATAAGTTGGAAATGAATCTCCTGATATAAGCAATTCTTCCTTGAAATCCTCGTAGCTCTTTTAAGGTGCGTGGAGGACGCATCTCTTGAATGGCTTTGATCTTCTCGGGATCCACGTGTATACCTTTAGCGGTAATGACGAAGCCGAGAAATTTACCACTAGAGACGCCCAGGAAGGACTTAGTAGGGTTCATTTTAAGTTGATGCTGACGCATTAAATCAAAGATAGTCTTCAAATCTTGGATATGATCCTCCTTTCGTCGACTTTTGACTGCAATATCATCAACATAGCATTCGACTATTTTCCAGAGATGTTCGAGGAATATAGTGCTCATTGCTCGCTGATATGTTGCCCCTGCATTCTTGAGACCAAACGGCATCACTGTATAACAGTATGTACCGATCGGCGTTCTGAAGGAAGTGTGTTTTTCATCATCTGGAAATATTTTGATCTGGTTGTATCCCGAATATCCATCCATGAATGACATTCGTTCGAAACACATGTATTGTCTATCATGACATCTGTAATTGGAAGAGAAAACTCGTCTTTAGGACAAGCTGCATTGAGATCGCGAAAGTCTATACAGACTCGGATCTTGCCAGTCTTTTTAAGGACAGGAACGATGTTAGCCACCCATTCAGGATGTTGTTCCTCTCGAATAAATCCAGAAGCCATAAGCTTGTTGACTTCAGCTTCAATTGCATCCATGATGTCTGGACGAAATCGTCGCTGTTGTTGTTTGACTGGTCTAGCATTTGGCATGATATTGAGTTTATGCATTGCAATCTTTGGATCTAGTCCTGGCACTCCTCATAACTCCAGGCAAAGACATCGATATAATCATGAATAAGCTTGATCATTTCTTGCTTATCTATTTCTGAAAGACTTTCACTGATGAATATTGGTTTATGAGACCCTTCTTCACCAACATCAATTTGGATCAGTTTATCTTCAGTAGGAGGTTCCCTCTGCTCGAACCTGAATTCCCATTGATTATCTAATCTTTAAGCCCATTGTTCCGATTCGGGTGATATTTCAAAATCATCCTCATCTTCATCATTTTTTTGCGGGCCACCAACGGAGACCATATTGATGGATAGAATAGAGCGATGGAGATCGCCAATACTTGTGTCAGAATCCCAAGAGAGGGAATCGGAAGACTCAGATCGTTCGTCTTCATCGGATTTTGAATCTTCATGGACGATGTTGATAAAGGAGGTAGGAGCAATGTAACCTAAACCACATTTTGTCCTTCCGTATTTTAATGGAGGAATTCGAACAGGCATTCTTCTTCCTTTTTCATTATTGAGACTGGTTCTAAAGTCATAACCCATATTCTTGATGATATTTTTAGATTGCTGACTGTAGCGACGCAGTTGTAACCTTCCAGTATCGTCGTTTGTGTCATCTTCTTCCAAGTTAGGAGGATTCTGGGGTCCTTTATAAAATAAAATTGGATTTTCTCCCTTCTTTCTAGCAGGGACCACGAAGTATGATTTTTGTATAGGTTCCAATGATACGTCTGTATGAAGAGTTTGAACAACCCCTATAGTTAGTGACTCTAAGCTATCTAGCAATTGTAAATAACTTTGTACATGATTACAGACATCAATATACTGCAAAGGAGATGCTTCATTAATATTAGATACTGTATTTACAACAGAAGGCTGAGCCTTATCAAACTTAGTCAAATTAATGACAAAAGGGGAAGAGGAAGAGCGATCAGAAGTTTTGTTTCGATTAAGATCGATAACAAAAGGCTCAGAAGAGGTGAGCTCCCTTGAAGAAGATCGTAGATAAGTAGTACGTCCACTGACTGGAATGACTAGAGTATCTGGTCTAGCCTGAGAAGGTGGAGGGGGAGTGGTACGTCCACTGACAGGAATTATCAGTGAGCCTTGTGGAGCCTGGGCAGGTGATGAAGTAGTACGTCCACTGACAGGAATTATCAGTGAGCCTTCTTCAGATGATTTAACAGACTGCGGAGGAGTAATACGCCCTTTTACAGGAATAACAAAAGTGCCAACTTTTGCTATCTCATCATCATTATCCATAGCTTGTAAGACTTTTGAGTATTCATCTTTGTACATGCGAGCGTCATTGAAGTAAGCTTCAACTCCTTTGAATGGATAGAGATCTGCAACCTCCTTTTGAACTTCTCCATTATCATCAACATATTTGAAGCACTGATGAAGAGTCGAAGAACGACATTATGTTCATGCAAGAATGGTCTCCCCAATAGAGCGTTGTATGAGCAACCATGATTGTCGATGATGTAAAAAGTAACTTTAGTGCGAAGATCGCCTATTTGAAATTTGAGGCAAATCTTGCCCAAAGGCTCACTTTTTCCTTGATTGAATCCCAAGATGGTAGTGATAGTGCTGGAAAGACTATGCACAGGTATCTTCAGTGCATCTAGCATAGCTTTTGGCGTAATACTGAGAGCGGATCCTGGATCAATCAGGAGACGATCAACCTTCATAGAATCAATATATCATGTATGATATAAAGGACGGTCATGTCGATTATCCTCTAGCAGCATATCGTCATGCGTAAAGGTAATGTTTGAAATAAATTCCAATACATTATGGCAATGAGAAACAGATTCTGTTTCCAACTTCTTGAGAAGAGTTAGGCAGGTTTCTGCTTGCAGCAGTGCTTCACTTAGAGTTTCTCGAGTCTCTTTAGAGAGGCGTAAGAGCTCGAAGATTGATAATTTAGCTGGAGTATTGGCTAGTTGAGCCAATATATCAAAATTATAAGGCTTTTCAAGTCCTGTAGGAGATGATTTCTTCAATGGTTTGTCGAAGCGGACTTGTTGTTTGCCTTTGTCAGCTGCTGTTGGTTTAGAAGGAACTGTCTCAACAGAAACATTTAAAGGCTCTTCAGTAGAGACTGGTGTTGGAGCCGTAACTGGAGGGACATCAGAAGTTTCTTCAGGAATTTCAGCATAATCTTTCAGATATATTTTTCCTGACCGAGTTCCAGCATGAACTTCAACTTCAGATTCTGGTTCAGGGTCTATGGAAACCATGTTGCAATTCTTTATCTTGCTCTTGGTTCTTTTATGTTTGATGAGAGCTTCATTCCAGAAACCAAGGCCAACACGAGATTGATTATGCCTCATAGTGATGGCTAAAGGTGCTCGGAGTCCTTTGCCTGAGTTCAAACCAGGAGCAGTGGCCAGATCATAACCCATATTCGCCATCAATTCACGAGATTGTGAACTGTATAGATGAAAAGCAGGCTTGTACCTATCTTCAAATTGAGGTACAGATTTTATCTTCGTAGGGAGTGAATTTCCTGCCAAGATGAAAGTAGAGGTTAGATAAAAATCGGGTGTGAAACTAGAAGTCACATTGCATGACTTAGTCTTCCCGAGCTTCTTTTTAGATGAGAGAATCTTCCGAGGAGAAGAGGAAGACGTTTCAAACTCCGTCATTAAATTCGGGTGAATCCACATGATCTCTTTCTTCTTAGTTGTGACAGGAACAAGTCCGTCATTCTGTGCTAGTAGGATGTTTACAACTTCGAGAGTTGCTTTGGAGATAGGAACAATCCCACTTTCTACCATTAAGGGAGGGAAGTCACCGAACTGCATTGAAATTACATTTGCTGTGACTGTCTTGTCTTTGGGTGTCAGTGTCACAGCTCCTGATTTAATCATCTCTTGAATCTTCCCTTTTAATACATAGCAAGACCGGATTGTATGACCCAGCATTCTATGATATGGACAGTATTTTGGATGATCTGTCTTATTGGCTTCATCAGGCTTTTTGATTTCTGGCAATTGAATCTTGTTACCTTTGAGCAAGCATTCAAAGATACCCTGAACATCGTCATCGTCGAAAGAATATTCTTCCTTCGGTCGAGGAGGTCTCTGTTATTGATTTGTTGGAGCTGGAGTAGCTTGGGTAGTCTTTACCTCTTGACTACCGCTTTGGAGATTGACTTCAAGAGCTTCTTTCCCTTTGCGATTGTTGGGTCGAGTACTATTGCTAGCACTCTGATTTGATTCCTTGGGAGCCATTTGTACCCCCAGACCTTTGAAGGTCTCAGCACTGACTTCAGCAGCCTTGGCACTGACAATGAAAGAAGGCCAATCTTGGAACTGAGTGGACCCTGTCCACATGCTGATAATTGGTAAGAGATTCGACTTGTAAGTGTCGATAGTAACAGCATCGGGAGTTCCGAGAGGCATTTTGAGGGCTTCTCTTCTGAATCTTTCAATGAAGTCCTCGGTGGTTTCATTATTTTTCTGTTTAATTCTTATGAGGGCTGACATAGTCATGTCATTGAGCCCTTCATAGAACCGTTCAAGAAACATTTGCTTGAAACCGGCAAATGAAGTAATGCACCCATCAGGGAGACTTCTATACCATTCATAAGCCGTTCCTTTGAGACATCCAACGAACACCCTAGTAAGGAGGGCGTCACTTGGTTGCAGTTGATCAGTCATTACTTCAAAGTGATTAATGAACTGACTTGGGGAGGTTGTCCCATCAAAGAAAGAGATGGTCGGAGGTTTGTATTTTGGTGGATACGATACCTGCTTCCATTCTATTGGGTAAGGTTGCTTGATACCTAACCTTTGCAAACCATCCTTCTGTTTAAATACCTCAAATTGAGTTCGGAGATTCCTTAACTCTTCAGTAACAATTCCAGAAGATTGGAGAGTTGTAACTTGTTGAGTGTAATTGGGAGGAGGGACTGCAGCATATGTACCACCCCCAGCTCCAGACTGACTTGGAGTGGGTTGTACAGGAACATTAGATTGTACCCCCGGAATAGTAGAGGGTTCCGGGTTTGGAACAACAGGAGTATTTAATACAACTGGAGGAGCTGTATGTTGGACTTGCTGAGTTTGATGCTGAGCTTGCATAAGAGTGTGCATAGCATTCAATGTATCTGCCATAGCTCGCAACTGTTGTTCTAAGGAAGAAATCCTTTGTTCATGAGCTTCGGTGCTAGTTGAAGGTTCATGATTGCCCTCTGCCATGTAAGTAGTAATCATTCGAGGAATAGATGATGAAACAGTCTGTTCTGAATCATCACTGTGTGAATCAGTATCTTTCCCGGGGCTACTTACGGGAGTCAATACTGGAAAGTTGGATTCTCCAAGGAAGTCCTCTGTGATCTCCGGATTACCACTTGGATGAGAAGAAGAAGAGATCCTGGCCAAGGCTCCGGTCCTGGATCGGGTGCCGAGATAAACACCATCTTCAGAATCTGATATAGCATCAGACCGTATGCTACCCCCAATATTTCTGGAGGTCATGTTGACAGAAGCATAAAGAGGTTCATCTTCATCCAACATTGGTTCATACTGAATCCGTTCGAAAACAGATTGTCTTTTTGGTGAACAACAACATTGAATTACAACTCGAGGTTGGAAGTTGCAACCATGCTTTTCATGGCAAATATGAGCAATATCATAGCCTGATGGAGTGTCAATTCCCCGTTTATTTTGTAAATATTCCCGGAGATCTGTAGGAACAGATTGGGAAGTACTTGAAGATAGTTTCTGTGTAGAAACTTGTCTTTTGTTCTTCTGTCTTCTCGGTTCTTGAGTGTATAAAGACTGATTAATTTGAGCCACATAATTTTTGGCATATTCTGCATCAGGGTCTAATATACTTGTCTCAGTAGAATCGAGATGATTCTGATTAAGCATGTTACGAAGATCCGTAGGAGATCTGACTTTGGTATCAGTCTTGGATACTTGTAATTTGCCTTTCTCAGATCGAGAAATTTTGAGAGAAGGAAGATGAGTATTATTCCGACTGGGAGTCGGTAATAATCCATCTTTAGAGGAATTAGCCAAAAGGCATTTTTCTTTGTTTGATCTAGTAAGAGTACTAGTCAAATTAACTCCAGAGGTAAAGACCTTAGGAGTAGAGGAGTTGACTAAAGAGTCTTTCTCCTTGGTTGGCACAAGATGTGCAAGTTGAGAGGGAATCATTTGTATGTTCTGTGGAAGAGAACCCCCAGCTTGATTTTGAGAAACAGTCAAAGGACTGTATCTGTTAGCATACGCTGACTTCAGTTTGGACTTCTGGTCATACGCTGCCTTTTTATTAGCATACGCTGGCTTTGACTTAGCGTACGCTGCCTGATGTTGGCTTTTGTACGCTGCCTTTGCCGTACGCTGCCCTTTGAATGCCATACGCACAGAGTCATCAATGGCTAAAGAGCCGACTGCTGTCGTAAGAGTAGAGGGAGAAGGGACTTTGACATGTCCAGAGATGGTTTTTCTTGTACACGCTGACTTGGTTAAAGAACCAACTTTGTCAGTGTGACTAGGAGAAGCCACTGTTGCCGTGTTCAGAGAAGCCGAAGTGTGCTTCGTGGAAGTTGAAGACGTGTTCTTGTCAGCGTGAGAAGTGACAGAAGCGTCTCGGGCTGTTAAAGAAGACTTAGGGACATAGACAGAGCGTCCCTTCTTCTTGGCAGCAGGAAGAGCGGAGGAAGCAGTGCGGCCCTCCTTCGCCTTGAGCATTTCTTCATAAGCAGATTGGTCGAATTGTACGACCATCGTCTTTTTCGTCAAGCCGATCGACGAAGTATCGCATTGAGTTGTTGCTATCTCGTTGGAGGAGACAGCTTTCCCCAGCAGAGTCGCCAATTTGTTTTCCATAAATAAATTCACTTTATTTATTTTGTATCTGAGAAAATTACAACTATAGAAATCTAATCTAGAAGACGATTACTTTATCCCTTGGACGATGCGATGAAGAAAACTCGAACTTCGAAGAACTTGGACAGCAACTGGGCAATCTCTCTGTTCTCTCTGAAATTGACTGTAGTGTCTGATGAAGATGAAAAAACTCTCTTTTATAGAGTTCAGGATAACTGTCCTTAAGCATACGCTCAGGTAGTTACTTGACGTGTGCATAACTGCAGGGACGCGTGGCAAATTCTGATGGAGACACATTAGCGTGCGGTTGAAAGTAGTGGAGCATATTCAGGAGAGATTGATGGCATGAATGCCACGTTGCATAACTTCTGAAGAAGTGGATAACTGAGTGCAGGACACGTGAGAACGTGTGTTAACTGCACGTTGAAAATCATTCTGGACACAACTGCTGTGATACGCTGCCTTAGAAGAAGAGTCATACGCTAGCTTTTGAAGGCACATGTCTTGCATACACTGACTTGGACAGCGTAGAACCATATAAAGCTGATACGCTCACATTATTGACAGGGAGTCTTATGGAATCCATACGCTCATTTGGTTGGCAAGGAGTCGTATGGAATCCATACGCTCACTTGGTTGGCAAGGAGTCGTATGGAATCCATACGCTCACTTGGTTGGCAAGGAGTCGTATGTTTGAATAAGTAAACACGTGGCATGTTTGAATAAGTAGACACGTGGCCATCATCAATCTTCTTTGATACGCCATATCTTCCAATAACTGACAAAATCTTCTCGAGCGTCGTGACTGCGGATATGATGGCTGACAGACTGTCAAAACTGACAGTAATGATGGCTTTTACATTTATGAGAGATGCTGAGCTGTCCTCGTAAAAGACAAAACCGACTCTTCGAAAACCTATACGACGGCTAGTCTTCATTAGACAGCTGTCTTTGCACGAAAGACGAAGTATCAGATTCATCCTTTATTAAATACATGTTGTGCTGTCATCTCAGAAAATAATAAAATATTCACTGAGCGTACGGCCTTTGGATGAGCGTATGGCTATGGCTGAGCGTATAGCCTCGAGCGTATGGCTTTGACTGAGCGTATGACTTTGACTGAGTGTATAGCCTAGAGCGTATGGCTTTGACTGAGTCTCATGTCAGCGTGTCATAATTTTCACACCTTACACTCCCATGCTATCATCATGTTTCGAAAAGTGTACAAGTGCATATATATATATATATATATATATATATATATATATATATATATATATATATGAGGAGGGATATTGCACCAAGGCTTATTGCAACATTTAATCTCAACCGTACAATCTATGTGATCATGTGGTTATAAAGCATGATGACATCATGGTGACATATGTCCCAAAAGTGGTTGTCATGTCACCATGATGTCAT
Organism: Iris pallida; assembly: GCA_029216955.1. NCBI lineage: Eukaryota > Viridiplantae > Streptophyta > Magnoliopsida > Asparagales > Iridaceae > Iris > Iris pallida. Next base: position 26,443,665 of record JANAVB010042420.1, on the reverse strand, counting down.
CATGCTTTATAACCACATGATCACATGGATTGTACGGTTGAGATTAAATGGTACAATAATGATGCAATAAGCCTTGGTGCAATATCCCTCCCCAATATATATATATATATATATATATGAATTCGGATCAGGAATTCAGTCCGCTTCCGCGGAAGTCCCGTCGTCCTCGACCATTGGATCGAACGGACGTGCGTAGACCCTTCGATCCGTTGGTGCGCGAAGGGGGGCGGGGTGCTTTGGCGTGACTGCCCTGCGGGGCTTTTGATTCGAGCCTTATATATATAATTTTTGTTTACAGGGAGAGAATTGTTTTAAATTGCAGTTCAAGAGAGAAGTTTAGAAAGATAGCAGGATGAAAGACGGAATGCCAATACTAGGATCAGGAACTCCTTTATCTATGCTAATGGTTCCATTGTCATACTATATTATATTCTTCCTTCGAGTCACTCATTCGCTTTCGAGCTAATGAGAGCTAACTGGCAAGAAGCAAGAACATCCTCCGCTAATCGCAGTAGAATGTCAATTAATTCACTTGGTTTGCTATAGTTGAGAGTGACATGCCAAGTGAGTACTTGACATGGTGGAATTGTATGAGTCGCAAACTCAACGTTCTGCTCTAAATCCGAGGCGTCACGCCAACTGGTGTAGTGCTCCGCTTTCGATAGGCGACGGACTTCGTAATATGCTTGTGCCGAGTCAGATCGGTCGGAAACTTAGATGGCCATCTGACTCGATCGCTGAGTTTGGTAAACGATAACATCTTGCGGCATCGATCAAATCGATTTGGACGAATATTACGAGAATCGATCCAACTAATGGAACGACTTCTGTTTAAATAAGTTCTAGATGCAGCGGACTGCGTCTCGGCGAGTGAGCTCTATATAAGAGTCTCTTCGACGGGACCGGACTGCTGTATGGTTTTCTTGGAGCTTTTGTCGCTTGGTTTTGATGAAAGTGCTTTTGCGTCATATTCTGAATACAATATACGAATTTTGAAGCGAAGGAACAAAGAAGGAATTCTAACTAAGTATTGGTGCTATTGCAGGAGCTCGCGTAACTAAAGCTTGAACATTGCGAAGCCACTACAACAGAAATGGGTTAGAATAGCGTGCGTGGAACGCTGTATAATGTCTATTATAGCATATTGCGTCCGCTATAAATGCCCCCGCTATAATAACCTCATGTACACGAACGCTATAAAAGTATAGCGTTCCAAAACGCTATTTATGGTTTATAGCGTTTAAGCCCGCTATAGACCATGTATAGCGTTTGTAAACGCTGTATATACCTTATAGCATATATGAACGCTATAGAGATGTAATAGCATACATGAACGCTATTAATAAGTTGTAGCGTTCCTGAACACTATAGTCCATTTATAGCACTGTTGAACGCTATACAGTTTTTATAGCATTTATTTACGCTATAGCTTGATAATAACACTTGTTTACGCTATACTGGTGTTATGGCGTTCCTGAACGCTGTTGAGTTATAATAGCGTTTCTTTATATATATGCTATTGCAGAGTCAAAATTCTTTCATATATCTGCATTTCTTTCCTGCTATTATAGCATGTCAGAATGCTATTGCACAGTAAAAATTCTGTATTCGATAATTTGCAGAATGCAGCCCACAGTTCACTAAATACAGGTATTCAAATGTTTAAATGCGAATCAATCACAGAATGGAGTAGTACCAAACATATGTAGAACAACGAAGTAGTACCAAACATTCAAAATCTTTAATTTCTCCATGTAGAACAACAAAGTAGTACCAAACATTCAAAATCCTTAACTTGTCCATGTAGAACAACAAAGTAGTACCAAACATATGTCAAAATATTAAACATTAACAGTGTATCAGCTACATATATCCCAAAATGTTCACTATGTAACATTTAGCTCCCTTCGAGCCTATCCACAACCAAAACCCCTCAGAAAGTTAAGCATCCTCTTCCTTCATCCAACCTACACAAAAATAGGGGGAAATCATTAGTGTAAAGAAAAAAACCATCTCGAGACACCCTGAACGTTACAGAAATATTGGAACAAATTCAAAGGTGGTAAAAAAAATCACAGAATTTTCGATAATTGGTCATTGGAGACACCTGAACGTTGTTCTTAGATATGATATTGTGAATTTTATCATGAAAACATCGAAAAGCACCTTAACTAAAATTATCAAGACTTGAAAATGCTGGACTGTGATGAGACAGTTCATTTGTTTCTCGAACAACTCGCGTCTTTCAAGTGAAGGAAGAAACTTGTTTGTAGCAGAAGATACATATTAGAAATATGCTGGAGAAAATATAGATGAATGTTGAATGAAAATAACAATAACTAAAGAGTCACATTAGCATTATAGCTCTGAAGTCTCATTAGAACAGAACATTGAGGGCAGCATATATATTTGGACTCAGATATATTTGGACTTTAAAAGGAAAAGAAAAGAACAGAACATCAAGAAAAACTGAGAGGGGTAATAACTATTATTACCATTGAGGGCAGCAGATATATTTGGACTCAGATATATTTTTACCCCTCTCAGTTTTCTGTGTAATAAACCATAAGCTTATATAATCTATTATTACCAGTGCACTAATTAGGAAAACAGTGAGTAAAACATATGAGTGCATGAACTAAAGACGTACCTAGTCTTCAAACGGCATAATGTGGTCTGTTGGCCAAGCCGTGGTACTTCCAATGATTTCCTCTACTGTGTCGTTACCAAAACACGGCCTAAACAACAGAGCTTTGGGTTGTATCACTATATCTACCCAAACACGGGATGCACCTTGTCCGAGAGGATAACCGTGAACCGGCACATTCGGATCATCGGTGATCCATCGTCCAATTGCAACAACTTCCTTATCATTTCCTGTCCAATCCAGTAACTTGCATTTTTGGTCCTTTGACAGATGATGATGCGACTACAACAAAGATTGAAGCTTAAAAATATTAAATATCATTCAAGTTACAATACTTCTATTTGTTATTAGAATATATTACCTGTGGAGTTGTTGGAGATTTAGAAATGATCTTTACTTCAAAATCATTCTCGTCGACACTGTTGTTGTCCTCCTCTTTACTGTTATCATCATCACTGCTGCCCTCAATGTTCTCCTCCTCCTCTTTATTGTTCTCATCATCATTGTTGCCCTCATTGTTCTCCTCCTCCTCTTTAGTGTTCTCGTCGTTCTTCTCATTGCTCATATTGTTTTGATCCTAATGAGGAAGTTGACATGTAAAATATCAACTTGATGATATCATCAAGAAAAATATGATTGATGACTTACCTGACTTCGCCTAAAACTATCAGAGTCAGGACAATAAGTTACTTTTGATCAGTTAGTGGTCAACTTTGCTCATATTTGTTACAATTAGTTAGAGGAAAATAGTTACATGTAAAATATCATCAAGAAAAATAAACATTTGTTACAAGTCGTCATTCTTGATGACTTACCTGACTTTTCATTAATGTACCAATTAGTTGATTTTGTTGTTCAAGTAACTTTGATATGGAGTTGATTTGCCCTTGCATTGAGTCAACTTTGCTTTGGGAATTTCTCTCCTCTACACTCACGTCAACATCATCATCTTTTTGTTGATCGCATCCCTAAACAAGGCAAGCATCATAGGTAATGTATAAAAAAAAATCAAAGTGAAATAAAATAAGAGTCAATATAGAATTCCTACACACTTACCTTATTTTTCATCAAAGTCTCTATCAACTTTGCTTGTTCTTTAACTAACTTTGACATTGAGTCGATTTCGTCCTTCATCGATTCAATTTTGTTTTCCAAACGGACTACTGTTTGAGAATGTCTCTTTTGAGCAACTAATTTAGATTTATTTGCTCCGGCTCCGGCTCCTCTAATCCTTCCCCCTTTTTCAGATTGCCGTACTACTTGTGAAAGTGCATCACCTTCATCTACTTGTTGGGATCCCTCTGAAGGTGGTGCAAGAAGGATTTCCTTGGCTTTTTGCTAAAATTACGATGAAGAAAACTAGAATTAGTCTCCGTTGGACAACGCTTGACTGTACGTACAAAAAGAAAAAAAACATACTATCCATAAGAAGGTAATTGTGTACATACAATTAGCTCGTTGTCCTTTGAGTGCTTAGCTACACCTTCCCCAGTAGTATATCCCCGGATCCAAGCACGAAGCCTAACCTTATCGATAGGACATGGTCCCTCCCTTCTCTGCATTATATTAGGTAAAATTGGCATTGATAATTAGAGAGTTATAAATACGAATGTTAAAAAAATACTTTATGTACTTACCAATATTTCATCGGCAATGCGAGCAAAGCCTTTTCTACTTCCAAGATACGGCATTGTTTGTTTTCCTCTCATTTGTTTAAACATTGTAGACCTCTCCTACGTACAACACATGCATATAATTAGATAATACCTTAAATGTTAGACATTGAAGCTTCAAAATAATTGAGTTCAACATACCTTAAATTGTTTTGATGATCTTTTCTTAACGAATTGTTCCCAATCTGCCGGGTCTACGTCATTCGGCTTTCTCTTCAAATATTTTCCCAATTTTGATTTGTTGGCCCTAGCAAGTCTTCCCATTTGTTGGAGGACATAAATTTTTGCCTCCTCATCGCGCTCTTTGAATGTAAATTTTTGCTACAAGTACAAAATAGTCATAAGTAATTATTAGGAAGATAGTAGATATAAACTACATTTAAAAAAGAATGTAAACTTTCATCTTACTGTAACAGCTTTCCAATAGAAGTCCTTGCTCTCAGAAGGTATATGTCTCCAATCATCGAACGTTATTGGTACCATTTCACGTGTCAAACATCCGACATAAGTTGAAAGATGTTTCGAGTTCCTTCCAATTGGTTGACCATTTTCATTTAACTCCACCTCAAGCCTATTGCCACTTTCAACGGGCAAAGTACTACACCTAGTGGGTCCCCTAGTCCTTGCTGTTCTCTCTGTTTTGCCTTCATTTGAAGCTTGTGGTTCTTCTACGTCATTTGAAGCTTGTGGTTCTTGTCCCTCATTTGATGCTTCTTCTACTTGTTCTTCATTGGAACATTTTTCCTTGTATTTCTTTTGCTTCTTGTGCTTCTTTACCTTCTTGTGCTTCTTTGTAGATTTACTTGCTTGATTTGCACTCTATAAGAACACAGTTGACATTTATGCATTAGAAAAATATGTAAGCATTGATATAGAAAACAGTAACTTGTTTTGCAACATTTGTGCTTGATCCTTACCGCATTCGAACCTTCTTGCTCACTTATATATAAACCAGCATTTTGATTGTTCACAAGAGCAGCCTCGACGCCTAGTTTTTGCTTCTTTGCTCTCTTTTTTGCGCGTTTTGAAGACTACAAATATGCAACATAATAAAACAGTAAGAAATAAATGAGATTTATGCAAGCGTAATTTCAAATACATGTTGAAGGTTATTTACCTCAGCCTCACCATCATTTCTCCTTTTCCTTGGTGTCATTGCAAGATAGGGTAGCTACGAGCAAGAATTACTCGCTGATGACGATTAGAAAATAAGCAAATATTAAAAAAAATCAATCATGAGAAGTAGAGTATCATAGACTGTCTGCTGCATGGACAATTAAACCCATAGACTGTCTGCTGCATGGACAATTAAACCCATAGACTGTCTGCTGCATGGATAATTAACCATCAAAGCCAAGGCAGGACAAGATGGCCATCCTGCTGCTGTAGCCTGCATATGCAAAGATGGCCATCCTGCTGCTGCATGGACAATAAAATACAAAGCCAAGGCAGGACAATAAAATACAAAGCTCTGCATATGCAGCTGCCCTGCTGCTGTAGCCTGCAAATGACCAGCAATGCAAGCAAGAACCACCTGAATGCAAGCCAAACATGTTGATACATGTTGATGGCCAAGATGGCCATCCCCTGATACATTATGTATTTACCCAAATCTAATGACCAAGATGGCCAAAGTCACTGCCTATGCTCTGATACATGTTAATACATACCCAAATCTAATGACCAAGATGGCCAAAGTCACTGCCTGTGCTCTGATACATGTTGATACATACCCAAATCTAATGACCAAGATGGCCAAAGTGCCACCCCCATAGATTATTGCAAATGAACCACTGACAGTGAAAAGCACAATTAAACCCATAGATTATTGCAAATGAACCACTGATACATATTGATACATACCCAAATCTAATGACCAAGATGACCAAAGTGCCACCCCCATAGATTATTGCAAATGAACCACTGACAGTGAAAAGCACAATTAAACCCATAGATTATTGCAAATGAACCACTGATACATGTTGATACATACCCAAATCTAATGACCAAGATGACCAATTAAACCCATAGATTATTGCAAATGAACCACTGACAGTGAAAAGCACAATTAAACCCATAGATTATTGCAAATGAACCACTGATACATGTTGATACATACCCAAATCTAATGACCAAGATGACCAATTAAACCCATAGATTATTGCAAATGAACCACTGACAGTGAAAAACACAATTAAACCCATAGATTATTGCAAATGAACCACTGATACATGTTGATACATACCAAATCTAATGACCAAGATGACCAATTAAACCCATAGATTATTGCAAATGAACCACTGACAATGAAAAGCACAATTGTGAAAGCATTAAAAAAAAAACTAGTTATTTTCAAACAAGCTTCTATACCAATAATAAAAACTAATGAAACATAAATGCCAATTAAACCATATAGAGTGTTTCATAAGATTAAATATAGAGTGTTTCATAAGATTAAATATATAGGAAAAAAGACCTCTTAAACATAAATGCCCTCACAATCCTTTCTAAGATAACTATCACTACCATCCTCAACATTCTTATCTAGTTTTGTTACATCCACTGGTGCTAATGATGGTGTAAAGACATTTTGATCAACGTCCATATCCATATCTTGAAAACCTCTTGCTGGTGCCTTTAACACAACATGCCAGTTAGATGAAGCAGTGTCCTTAGAGTAAAATACTTGGGTTGCCTGTGATGCTAGAATAAACGAGTCTCTTTCAAAGCGGTGTTTTCCTTGGTGAAGGTTAACCAAGGTAAACCCATCTTCTATTTTGACACCATTTGTTGTGCTAGCCCAATCACAATCAAAAATAGGAATGTGAAAGGTATGATAATCCAAGCAAAATATATTCTTAAGTACTCCATAGTAGGCAACTGTATCGGTGACTTGGTTCCTATCCTTCGAGCTGGATCTACAAATGGTTGTTGCCTCAAGTGAGACACCACTGTTCTGCCTAGAGTTCTCAACAGCCTTTGTATGGTAGCGGTTACCATTGATAACAAATCCTGAATAAGACACAACATGTTTTGAAGGGCCATGTGCAAGCCCTCTTAACATGTCGGATATGTTTTCACAGGATTGTTCCTCAATCTGTTCAAAATCAAAACAAAAGGTAAGGACATACATTGTTTGCACTAATAATGTGCTAAGGATACTAAAAAAAAAAAGAAATTGGGACCTTCTTTTTTAACCAAGATGACAATTCCTTCGAATGACGATCTTGAAGTAAATTTTCATTTTGAACAAGTCGTCTATCCGAAAGTTTCAATTCCTTCAAGTGCATCCTAATAGGGAAAACAATTTTACATGATATTAATTATAGATATTGGCAAGATACGTTGGAGTTAGAATGTTTTCTTATAACTTACTCTAGATAAGGTTCGACTTCATCCATATTGAACAATACATAACAGTGAGCACTTTGTAGTTGTTGCTTATCCAATGTCATTATTGTTCCTTTTGAAATTGGACGGCCATCAAAAATCGCATCATTTTCAATATCTTCATTTCTATTTGGACGATGATCCATCTCAGCAACGTGTTTCATGTACCCACTAACAAATCTCATGCTCTCATCAGCAAGATAACATTTTACTATACAACCTTCAGGACGTGCACGATTTCTAACGTATCCTTTAAGGATCTTTATGTATCTACGAGAAAAAGAAAATTATTTAAAGTAAGCAAACGAATGAATGAAAATTAATAAAAAGAAAACAAATGATCACCTTTCAAACGGATACATCCAACGATAATGGACTGGGCCACCTAATTTAGCTTCACGTCCCAGATGGATTGGCAAATGAATCATGATATCGAAAAATGAAGGAGGAAAATACCTTTCAACCAAACATAATATGTCAACAAGTAGATTGGTAAATGAATCACGATATCGAAAAATTGAGGAGAAAAATACCTTTCAAACAAGCATAATATCTCAACAATTTCTTCTTCTAATTTCTCTATTTGTTCTCTATCGATGGCTCTTTGGCACAAGACATTAAAAAATGCACAAATTCGAAATATTGCAATCCTTGGTCCTTTTGGAAGAAGACCTCTCAATGCCACAGGCAACAACTGTTGCATTAACACGTGACAATCATGCGACTTGAGTCCTGTTATTTTGCAATCTTCTACTGATATACAGTTTCCAATGTTTGAAGAGTAACCATCGGGCAACTTCAAGTTATATAATCTCTTGCAAAAAATTTCCTTTTCTTTCTTTAAAAGGGTGTGCGGTCCCGGTGGAAGAAAAAATCTTTTATTTCTTAATTCTGGATGCAAAACTTGTCGAATGCCCATTTCTTCCAAATCCTTACGTGATTCTATGCCATCCTTCGATTTTCCCTTTGTATTTAGCAATGTACCAACCACGCTATCACACCAGTTCTTTTCTATGTGCATTAGATCCAAATTATGGCGCAAAATGAGATGCTACAAAACCCAAAAAAAAAAAGAATAGAAAGGTCAATTGGAAACAATTTACAAAACACATATGAAAATAATATGATATTACCTCCCAATACGGCAGTGAAAAAAATGTTGACTTCTTCTTCCACATCTCTGAAGATTGCCTCTTTCTTTTGCCATTGTCTTTTCCTTTCCCAAAATCATTTGTCATATTTTTTAGTCCTTCTAAAATTTTTGATCCAGTCATTAATCTAGGTGGTTCCCTATGTTCTTGCTTACCATCAAACCAACTTTTTTTCAACCTAAATGGATGCTTGGCTGGAAGAAAACGTCTGTGTCCCATGTAGACGGTTTTCCTACTATATTTTAACCATTTTGAACATGTATTCACTCCACATATGGGACATCCAACTTTTCCTTTGGTAGTACATCCAGCTAGGTTACCATAAGCTGGAAAATCATTTATTGTCCACATCAAAATTGCTTTCAAGTTGAAAAAAGATTTACTAAATGCATCATAAGCATGCACTCCATTGTTCCATAGCTCTAGCAAATCATCTATTAGTGGCTGTAAATAAACATCTATATCATTTCCAGGTTGCTTCGGTCCAGGAATTAGTAGTGTCAACATTATATTTTCTTTTCGCATGCATAGCCATGGTGGGAGATTGTATGTCGTGAGCATCACTGGCCAACAACTATATGAAGAGCTAAGATCGCCGAAAGGATTAAACCCGTCTGCAGCAAGGCCAAGTCTAAGGTTGCGTGGCTCTTCTGCGAAAGAGGGCCACTTCATATCAATTGTCTTCCATGATAAGGAGTCCACAGGATGTCTCATGATGCCATCGTCACTTTTGTGATTATAATGCCACCTTAAGTTTTCAGCCGATTCAGGTGACTGAAACATTCTTCTGAACCTTGGAATTATCGGAAAGTACCTTAGTACTTTTGCTGGAACTCCTTCTTGAATTTTGCCAGTCTTATCTTTCTTCCACCGTTCCAATCCACATTTTTTACATTTTTCCTCATTTTTCAATTCTTTTCTGTATAGACAACAGTCATTGGGACATGCATCTATCTTCTCACAATCAAGCTCAAATGTCTTAAGCAACGATTCAGCGTCGCGTGAGGATTCTGGAATTGTATTTCCATCAGGTAAAATATCATGCAATATTTCCAAAAGATGACTAAAACATTTATTAGAGATTCCATACATAGACTTGTGCTTGTATAAAAGAACGGTTGCCGATAACCTAGTATACTTTTTGCAACTTGGGTATAATGGATTATTTGCATCCTTCAATAAGGTTGTTAATCCATCATCCCCTTCTTCTTCGATAGGTTCAGCATTGGGTTCATTTTGAACATATGCATCTTCAATTATATTAGTATCCTCTGTCTGTTCCAAATTTGAAATTCCTTCCCCATGCCAAATCCAATTTGTATAAGACATATCCATCCCACGTCTTAGCAAATGAAGTAAAATCATATCTTCATTACCACGACACAAATTCTTACAATCAATGCAGGGACATAACATAAAGTCTGGATTCTTTGCATTTGACTTAGCAAAATCCACAAACTGACGGACATATTTCTTATACAATGTCGTATTCCTAAAAAAACAAAATAATTTTAACATAAATAAGTCATAAAGATGGATTTAATTAAGTGAACAAATTAGTATAGTGAAAAGGATTTCAATACTTGTTAAGATGAACCCAATCTTTTTCCATCATGTTGACACCCACAACTTGCTTATATCGAGCTTGATAACACCAAAAATAATTTCTACGTGGCCCTAAAGAAACGCCACAGAAATTCAGAAATTAAGTTGAAGGAGTTGTACATAGAAACGCCATAAAAAGCCACAAAATAATTAGGGTTCCTGAAACAAACCAATAATATCAAACACAACAAAACGCCATGCACAGAAATTCAGTTGAAGGAGTTGTACATAGAAACATAATTTCTATCCAAAGCCGAACCCTAATTTCCGACAAATTGATCCACGAAATCGAGGAGGCACATATACCCCAAATAATCCATCCAAACCCTAAATAATCCTTCCAAAGCCGATCCAACAAAAAGATCCAATAAAACCCCTCACGAAAACCCCAAATAATCCATCCAAAGCCGAACACTAATTTTCGACAAATCGAGGAGGCACATATACACCGTCACTGATAGATACTTTATTGATGGGGGAAAAAATTGCAAAAATATCGATTGGCTTATGACAGTCGGTCGATTTTTAGGGTTTTCGTGAGGGTAGAGATAGACATGCATGGAGAGAAAAAGATGAGGGTTTCGTGAGGGTTACCAGAGGAAGCGCGATGCCGGAAGATTTCTTCACGACCGAGAGAGCGAGGGTTTCGTCAGAGGAGTTGTGAGCGAGGGTTTTGTTATTCAGAGGGTTTTGTTATTCAGAGGAGGAGTTGAAGAGTTTTATTTAGTTACGCGCCCAGATTATAGGAGTTGAATGGGTTTTCCAGTTAGGAGAATATAATATTTTTTCAAACATAAAACATAGCGTTTTGCTATGGACGGTTCCGATTTAATTACGAAACATCTAACGGACGAGATCGCCCGCTATGTAGAACGCTATAATTTTATGTAGCAAAACTGAATCGCTCCTATAGCAGTCACAGCATACTATAACTTATTATTTTAAAATAAAATATATTTTATAAAACTGTGTTGCTTATTCTCTCATATGATTGGAACAGTAGATTGTTCAATTTTGAGCATTCGATTAACTCGGTTAACAGAACCGAATTACAAAATACCAAATTCGACCGAAAATCGAATAACAAAAATTGAAACCAGCCGAAATATCCTGTACCGAACCAAACCGAATGGAATATAATCAGTTAATTTGATTTTTAGTTTATTTGGTTTATAACCAATATTTCAGTTTATTTATCCTCATTTTTTTTGCAATATATATTAAATAAATATACAAAGATATTTTTCGTATATATATTACTAAATTTTTTTACGGTAGCGATTTAATCCTATTACGACGATGTAACTTATATAGCATCCAAAATATGTTATAGTATTTTTTAATCATATGTAAAATATATACAATATGATGCTACTCCTAATCGAACTGGAATACCTATGTAGGGGTGTCTTCTGTTTATTCGTGATTTCAACCGAAACGAAATAGTCAACACCAGATAAACCGAAATTCAAAAACTCCAAAACCGAAATCGAACCAAAATTAACCAAAACCAAAACCGAATTACCGAACCAATTATAAATTATTCGGTTATTTGATCGATTTATTCGGTTTAAACCGAATAAATAGAAATCATATTTTAATTATATTAAAGAAAATATAAGTTTCTACACTTTTTTGTTATATGTCAAAAATTAATATATCAAAAGTACTTCAATATATAATATATATATATTTTTTTTTCAATATATAATACATATATATATATATATATATATATATATATATATATATATATATATATATATATATATATATATATATATATATATATATATATGTTGCTTTCAAATATATACATTTTTCCTCACTGCATAATGAATTCATACATTGTTATATGTCAAAAATATATCAAAAGTAGGACTTCAAATTTTTTTTCAAATGATCCGGATCTCTTATTCAGAAAACAACTATACCTTTAACAGCACAGCATAATGAACGCTATGGTAATGACACTTATCATAGCGGGGAGCCATAAACGCCATATATAAACTGCTATTGTATGAACTTATAATAGCATATCCGATAAACGATATAGATGATGGTATTATAATAGCAGGGAGTCATAAACGCTATAGATAAACTGCTATTGCATGACCTTTTAATAGCACAGACAAATGCATGCTATTGATGATGACATACTATAGCGGGGAGGCTTGAACGCCATAGATAAACTGCTATTGTATGCCCTTTTTGTTGTAGTGAGCGCTTCGACGGTCGGCACGATCAAAGTACTTTGTGGATGATTCGGTCCCTTATTTTCTACTCTGTCCCGCAAACGAAATTTCTTTGCCTCGAACTTAATCAAATCGACGATGCCAAGTTAAATGAATGCCAATCCACTAAGATCAAGAACTCGAAAAAACGTATCGAGATCTACTTTGAAAATATAAGTTTTGCACCAAAACGAGAAAGTTTAAGGTTCTAGTAAAAAAATAGACTATTTTACGTGCTGCAAAATAATATGAAACGTCGATCGTGACTTATGATGCCTCGGGCAATTTGGTGCCTACGAGACGCTAAATCGGAAGTACGGCTTTGGAGAAAATGAATCGTTGCATGAGTTGGGTGAAATAATAAGAAAAATTTTGAGTCGCACCCCACTCAATGTACACATATGAGTGGTGCACCCCACTCGATTCACCATATGCATAAGTAATCCCACTTTTGACAGATTCTGTCCATATTGGACGGTCATCTGGGTTGACTAACAATTTCTGACCAAAATACCCTCATCTTCCTCATGCTAAATTCAAATCCCCAAACCCCTCCGCCGCCGTCGCTGTCCCCCCCTCCCCCGCCCCGCCGCTGCTGCGCCCGTCCACGCCTCGCCGCTGCCCCCGCCCAACCTCGCCGACGCCCCCGCCCGACCTCGCCGCTGCCACCCCCCCTCCCCGACCTCGCCGATGGCCACCCTCTCATCTGCCACCACCACCACCACCACCATCATCTCTGCCACCACCATCTCCACCATCATCACCACCACACCACCAACAACAACCCCCTTCAACGTCCAGAACCCCGCTCCCCGGCGACGCTGCCCCCCTCCCCCCGTCGCCGGCGACGCTGCCCCCTCCCCCGCGCCTCTGCCCCCCTCCCCCCGCCGCCGACAACGCTGCCCCCCTCCCCCGCGCCTCCGCCCCCGCTCCCCCCCTCGCCCTCGTCCCGCACGGCACTGGCAGAGCATCGGCGAGGTCGGGGGTGCAACGGCGAGGTCAGGGAGGGGGTGCGGCGAGGTCGGGGGGGAGGGGGGGCAACGAGGTCGGGGAGGGGTAGGGGGAGGGGGGCAACGACGAGGTCGGGAGGGGGGGCAGCGGTAAGGGGGACGGTGGTCACGGTGGTGGTGAAGGTGGGCAGCGGCGAGGCGTGGGCGGGGGAGGGGGCAGCGGCGAGGCGTGGACGGGCGCGGCAGCGGCGGGGCGGGGGAGGGGGGGCGGCGGGGGCGGCGGCGGCGGCGGCGGCGGGGGGTTGGGGATTGAATTTAGCTTTGATGATGAGGAAGATGAGGATATTTTGGTCAGAAATTGTTAGTCAACCCAGTTGACCGTCCAATATGGACGGAATCCGTCAAAAGTGGGATTACTTATGCATATGGTGAATCGAGTGGGGTGCACCACTCATATGTGTACATTGAGTGGGGTGCGACTCAAAATTTTTCAAATAATAATGTCGTTCAATATTGTCCGCGCTATACAAATCTTTTGCATACATTAAACTGTTCACGTATTGGCATGATCATGGACAGCTTGTGCACAAGTTTGATTTTTCTCAAATCGGTATCCGAGGCATCAGTATCGAATCGACCTAGGAGAAATGAATAATCGTGCTTCGGCACTGATGCATTGCGGGACCGTCAGTCAGGCTTACAACCTAGACTGAACGGGCCGAAATACCGTTGAGATAGTCCCAAATGGTGGTAACACCAATGATCGCATATAAGTTAGAGCATGCTCACCTATTGTCTTATGCAGGTAGTAAATATTATCTGTGTTTTATGCAGGGACGAGCACGGACGTGGTAAGAATTGTGATAAATAAAATCACTATGCTTCAATGTATGCTTTACTACTTCAAAGATGGCTATCGATATGAATTGAATTCATTTAGTTCTAAATAGAAAGAAAACTCTATATCATGCCTTCCTTAACAATCAGAGTCGGTTTAGACGAGTGGATTCTTTTCGTCCACTTAGCAATTGTGTTTTGCTAACCCCCTCCCCAACTCCCCAGGTGCCGCGGGAGCCCTAAACTGAAGCTGAAGTGCGGGAAGGCGTTTTGAAGCTCTTCCTATTTTTAAAGTATTTTGAAGCCAATTCAATCGAAGGCTTATGTATAAATGGGCGAATGTATGGAACGGCAAGTGTTAGTTCAGGCAGCTTGTCGAATATATTTCTTTTATTTCAATCAATGTAGCCGCAACGACATCCAATGTAATTACGACTTGTATTTCGTTTGCAAGCTATGAATAAAAAACATATTTCTATCTTCCTAAACTACGTCTTATATTCTGATGTGATTTGTGAAGTTTCAACTTGGTGTTTCGATATAATAATCAACGTAACGTTCTTGCCTTGTACGAGTGCAATTCCAGACTCGTACGGCATCACGCTTTAGCGAGGACGATCGATTCGGCATAATAACACCGGAGACGAACGGTTTGTCGACTCGGAGTGTGACAACTGACATTTTACTCAAAATCCAAACTGAGGTGCCAAGTGAAGTGGCGTTATATACTTGCACTAAAACGTCACCATAAACCTTAGCAGGATGTACAATAATGTCGCTAATTGGGGTCCAAACCATGAACTACTGGTTCCTAAGGTGTATGATTAACAAAGAAGAGTTCTTATCTCCAATTCTCATACATGTCTCTTTACTCCTAATCACCAACCGGACATATTATTTCTATGTTTACTATTGTTCATCTCTCCAATAGACCGACCAACTTTGGCTCATGCTCACACAAGTCATACCTTCTTAATCCTCTTAATAAATTCAAAATTCCTAGATGAACATGAGTTTATATATATGGTGGACTCTAACTTTCATGGTGTTTTAGAAAAAAAAGATGGAATGCCAAGTGAGTTGACATCTTTCCTAATTTGTAATACCTACAAACTTCTCCTTTTGGCCGCAAATAAAAAAAATGTCCCTTTGTATCATAGGGAAACGCCAAGTCTAATGACATTTGAGAACATCACACCAACTCACTTGACGTTATGCAGCCCAAGACCGCCAGCTCATCCCCACATGCTAACTCATTTGGCATTTTAGCTAAACTCGCTAAATGAGTTGGCATTCCATCACCCTTCTTGCATTATACTCAAACTTCTCCCCTTATAATTAAGGGTATATATGAGAAAAAAAATCTCATTATTTGTATTTGAAAAAAGGTCAAGATAAACGATTAGAAAACTAATCAAAACATTATTAGTTTACTCTAACATTACATACTAGTTTAACATTACCTATCACGTAGAAAAAAGAAAAAAAAATATAAGTATCAAAAAACTAATCTTAAGAGAAAATTAAGATCCTAATTCTAGTGATAAACTCAATTCAGTAAATCAAGGCGTTCAAAGATAATGAAAGAAGGCTAGTGCAATTGATATTTGCTTAATAACTTTGGTGGAAGAAGAATATGACAAACTTCTCTACAAATGTTTATGTGTGTTGGAAATTGATAAAATTTCACGGAGAAGACCTCTTTTTCAATATTTGTTTAGAACATAGAACAACTTCTTCTTTTTTCCAACTACCGTAATTAGTAGAGTTGATTTTGGCCAACTTTGATTATGTTCGGTGTGTCGCACATTTACTCGTGAAGATGTTGCTAAATATATACATGCATTTATATACAATTATTCAAACAAAATTTAGGAAACATCTCTATGCAAATCTTGTCATTATCGGCTCGCCCCTTACAGAAGATCGCACAAAGATTTTCTTCTTAATGTTCATGCTTCTAACCCGAGCATCAAAGAACTTTGCTAGCATACAACATCGACCTAATCTTTGCGCATGTAGATCAATCCAATTGATTATGGTTCCAACCTATTCGATTATTCTCTCTCTCTCTCTCTCTCTCTCCTCTCTCTCTCTCTCTCTCTCTCTTTTTATTTTGTTTATGGATGGTTTGGTATTGTTTCTGCTTTTATAAATGTGAAGCATAAACAAAATGTACGAAAATAGTTTTTTTTTTCTTGCTGCTACAAATATCTTAGAAATAAACTAGCTTACCAAAAAAAACAAATAGTTTCAAAGGCTGTTTTGAAAAGAAAAAAACACAAATGACCAATCAAACATTTTCTTTGCCTTTTACAAGGTTTTTTTTTTTTTTACCCTTTACAATTTACAACCCTATTAATCATGGCGGAGCTGTTGCTTGGTCCGCTTGCGGATTAGCCCACAGCCAGCTGATGATTTTTCATTGACTGATCAACCGACATAGAATCCATGCCTATAAGAAATTCAATGGGAGCACGCCAGCTGGTATGCGATCTAACCTGTTTGCGGGCCAAATATTCTTTCCCTAATCATCGAAGTACCAAAGGTCTAATTTGTCGTCAGACATGTTGAATGGTCAATGGAAAATGAGTGTTTTTACTCAAAACAAAAACCCAGACAAGTTCAAAAATTTACTAAATTGCCACTGGGAACATTTCCTTATTTAACTCCGTACCTACTATTACTACTACCTACTACAAATGTACATAGGACATACGAGTAATACTAATAAAGTACAGGGTCCTTTATACAAATTGTTCCAAACGTCTCAATTATAAGGAAGTCCCCGGGAAAATAATTAGACCAGAGGAAGAGGAAGAAGAAAGTCTCCACCTAGAAATGAACCTCCGTCAAAACTCCGACGAACCCCCCCTTCCTTCCTTCCCTCCCAATAATTACGTCGAAGCCCAAACTGCGGCGATCACTATGAAGCTCTAAGCCCCACTACACTCCTGACTCCTCCTCGACCTCAACTCGGTCACCGCTGCCTAGCGGGTTATCGGGCTGTCGGTTCCGGGATGAGGAGCCTGTCGTGCTTGCTGAGGTCTCTTTCCATAGGAAGAAGAGGGAAGCTTCTAGAAGGAGGAGACGGCGGCGGGAGGGAGGCGGCGGACGCCATGGTGAAGGAGGCCAAGAAGAAGAAGAAGGAGACGATGCTGACGTCGTCGGGGACGGTTTCGAGCAGGCACAGCAACGGCTTCGCGTCGGTTTACTCGCGGAGAGGAGAGAAAGGAGTGAACCAAGACTGCTGTGTTGTGTGGGAGGTCAGTTCTTGATAACTTCTTCTTGTTTCCCAATTATTATTACTATTATTAGTTCTTTTTATGTCCGGCGTAACCCACGAGACTTTGTGCACACAACATCTTTTTTCACACACACATCCACGCCTCTCCGCAGTTCTATTCTGATACCGTCCGTCTAGCATATCTCTCCTTGCTGACCATAAGAGCCAGCTGAGTTCGGTATTATTATTACAGAAATCATATTTTGCCCCATGGGGGTGACCGCACGCCGACGTATCGGGCCCACGCCTGCGAATTCTGCGCCCCCTCCAATGGATGGACGGCAGTCACGACACGTGGCCTGTGGGCCAGGACTGCAGTCCAAACCCATGGGCAACGTAGCACACTGCTCTTATTATTATTAGTTGATAAGTTTCTTTTACTATTTCTGCATGAAGAAATTTTGATTACTTTAGTTTATTTTTCCATTTCGCTTTTGCTACTATAAGAATTTCATTCATGAAATTTCCAGTTTAGAGTTAATATCATTTTCCAGTTTTTTTTCTTTCTTTTCCTATTACATTAAATTTTGTTTAGCATGGTGAAATTGGGAAGGGTTTTGTCTGTTCTTATTGTTGTTAGTCAAGAACTAATTTATTTGTTGTCGGTCCGTCGTTAATGATGTTTACTAACCTAGTTCAAGTTGAAGGAATAACATCCAAAGGTTGTAGGCATCAATTCTGGTTGTAAAATTGACAGGGAGCTCTGGACTATTATGTGGAATGAACGATGAGAACACTTCAATCTCAAGCTCAGGAGTATAATAATTATATTATAATAATTATATTGAATTCTTACACTCAATCATCAGTGGAGTAATTATATGATTCATGAAGAACACAGTACTAGTCTTCTTTGGGTTTGCAATGATATGGGCCTAGTATGTTTGTGTGGACATTGTGTGTCTACACGACACGATTGATGTATTTTGTATTTTTATTACTGTAGGAATTCGGATGCCAAGAAGACATGATATTTTGCGGCATGTTTGACGGCCATGGTCCCTGGGGGCACTACGTGTCGAAAAATGTCCGAGAGTCCCTTCCTCCATCTCTACTCTGCAACTGGCAGGAAGCTCTTGCTCTGGCCTTGCTGAGCGAGAAGGGTCTTTGCCAGTTCGATATTTGGGAACAGTCGTATCTCAGGACCTGCGCCACCATCGATAGGGACCTCGAGCATCATCGCAAGCTGGACGCCTACAACAGTGGCACCACTGCTCTGACAATTGTCAAGCAAGTAAGAACCAACTCTGTTACTACTCATAACTTGGCCAATTCATCTGAAATGAGTATACATATGTACAGTACTAAACACCAACTCAAACCGAGATTATTGCCATAACATTATGTTTTGATTGACAACTACTTTTGTTAGGGTTCGGTTATGGTATTAGCAAATGTCGGGGATTCTCGTGCAGTGTTGGCAACGACTTCTGACGATGGCAGCTTGGTTCCTGTGCAGCTTACCATTGATTTTAAGCCAAATTTACCTCGTAAGTAGTCGGTCTCTTTGTGTATCACCAAAGGAAATGTCCAATTTGCCTGTAGTTTGTGAAGTTTAAATTGTACACAGCTCTTGGTTGTACTTGTAATGTGTTTGATCTTTCAATTTTCAGAGGAAGCGGAGCGCATAACACAGTGCAAGGGCCGTGTTTTCTGCATGAGCGACGAACCAGGTGTACACAGGGTGTGGCATCCGAATAGGGAAACACCTGGCTTGGCAATGTCGAGAGCCTTCGGAGACTATTGCATCAAAGATTTCGGCGTCATCTCTGTACCTGAAGTCACTCAGAGGGTCGTGACTGATAGAGATCAGTTCATCGTGCTTGCAACTGATGGGGTATGTAACTCAGAACTCAGCTGTAGTGTAGAAATCCCTCTTCTTGTGACGAATCTTTTTTCCACTTGTTTATAGCCTATATTGAATCTTTTGGACAATTAGTGTTCACTTTATCGCAAATATTAGTTTTCACTATTTATTTGTATATGATGTGACGATGAGATGTAACAATGTAAAGAAGGTTATTTGCACTTCCCTTTGAATCAAAATTGTGAAAGGTATTTAGAAGGAAAGCATTTCTTACAAGATGTTATTATAACTACTAAAATATAACGAGTGCAATCTGATCAGAGCACTATATATTTTAAATGCCTTTGTTGTAATCCACAAGAGATCATTTTGGCATGGACTAGATTTTTGGATTCTAAGAAGCAACACTCCAAAATTCATCCTTTGTCCATGTCGTGTCAGACACAGACATATCGGACATGCCACGGACACTCCAAAAAACACACAAGGACACACCAGATAGGCGCGGAATCCATATCGCCGTGTATGTAATGTGTCATGTCAAATTCGTGTCTATACAACAAAGATCGAATCGCCGTGGCTATGTGTCAAACGATCATGAATGGGCGTAGGTTACTGGATGTAATTAGAAATTTCAATCAATTTATCATTATTAGATGCTCAAGTAATGGTAAGATAGTCTTTAAATGAACCGCTATGACTAGAGTTAGGCCTAAACGAAATGGATGGGCTGAAGTTTTAGAGATAGGTATGTTTTTTTTTTTTAGTGTTACAACGGACACGGCCCTTAACAAAACTGAATGAAAGAAAAAGATTCAAACAATCAACTTCAAAAGTTTGGGATAAAAGCGTTGATGTTTTGATGATTATGTTATATTTTGTCACATATCAGACTAAATAGACTAAATGCAGATGACAGAACTTGGAAAAGCCAGATGAATGACGTTCTCATATCTCAAAAGCTTCACAAAGCTTTACGAGAAAAGTCCATGAAGCCCACTGACATGACCGATGATGATTGGGATGACATGGATCTCGAAGCATGTGCTGCTATTCACCTGTGTTTGGAAAGGGATGTCGTGTACTCTGTGAAGGACGAAACCACCGCCACTGGGCTCTGGTTGAAGTTGGAATCACTCTACATGACGAAGACTCTCACCAATCGACTTTATATGTTAAAGTCACTCTACAGACTAGTGATGTAGTAAGGTACGTCAATTCGGGATCATATTTCAAAATTCAATCGAATTATTTTCGACTTGAAGGATGTTGACATACATGAAGAAGACGATCGTTTGGCATTAATCCTTTTTTTTTGCTCGATTCTTATGATAATCTTATTCAAACGTTACTGTACGGAAATGACTCAATTTCCGTAGAAGAAGCTACGAGTACCTTATTGTCTAATGAGGTGCGGAGGTTGGCATCTAATGACGAAAACGGTGGAGGCCAAGCCCAAGGTTTGACGGTAAGAGGAAGGACAAACGATAAAGTATTTTTTAGCAGAAGGTCAAGATCCAAGTCCAAAACACCTATTGAGAAGGTGAAGTGCTTCAACTGCAATTAGAAAGGACATTATGCAAATAAGTGTTCTCATCTAAAGAAGAAGAACAAGAAAAAGGAGAATAAGACAGAGAGAGAAGGTGATGAAGCAAACTGTGCTTCAGAAGCTGATAGTGACGGAGTCTGTTTTTCGGTGGCACATGACAACATGAGTGACCGTTGGATTCTCGATTCCGGATGCTCGTACCATATGTGTCCAAAGAGGGGGTGGTTTTCTTCCTACAGGGCGACAGATGGTAGTTCTGTGTTGATGGGCAACAATAATGCATGTCGAGCTGTTGGAATTGGGTCTATCAAGGTAAAAATATATGATGGAATTGTGCGAACTTTGACCGATGTCAGACATGTTCCCGACCTCAAGAAAAATCTTATTTCTCTTGGTACGCTTGACTCCAATGGTAACAAGTTCGTCGTCGAGAATGGAGTCTTGCGGGTCGTTCGTGGTTCTTTGGTGGTGATGAAAGGTCACCGACATGGTAACCTTTATATCTTATTGGGAAGCACTGTGACTGGGACTTTAGTAGTCAGTACATCTGATTTGTCTGATAGCACGCGTCTTTGGCATATGAGCGAGAAAGGCCTGTCCTTACCGAGCAAGCAAGGATTACTGAAGAACTTGAAGAAGCCAAGTATGGATTTCTGTAAGCATTGCATTTATGGCAAGCAGCATAGGGTGGCCTTCAGTACAAGCAAGCAGAAGACAAGAGGTATTCTCGACTATGTGCATACAGATGTGTGGAAACCTAGCAGGATTCTTTCCAAGAATCAGTGTTGTAAAAATCTCTCTAGACGGCCGACTAGTCCCCGACTAGTCGCTAGTCGGCCGCTGCCGACTCGACTAGAGGCTAATCCCCGACTAGTCACTTGTCGGCCACCGTCGACTTGATTAGGGGCTGGGCCATCCAAAAATTAGCTAAATTGGTACTAATCTGGGCTGTCGTCGACTTCGTCAAGGCAGCCGTCGTCGACTCTTTACTTTGTTGCTGCCTTTTTCTATTTTTGAAAAAAGTGACTAGCCTACTCTTTTTTTATTTTTACTTTTGCTTTGTTATCTCTTTGCTACTGTTGTTGCGGCTCTTTTTTTAATTTTTGTTTATTTTTTTTTGCTTTTGTTTGCTACTGCGCATGTAGCTCTCCGTGCAAAATAGTAAGTTGTTAACATATTATTTAAATATTTATCGAAATAGAAATTTTTGTAAAATAATGAATAAGAAAATGCACTGTAGTCTGCGATAATTAAAAGTTCAACAATTAACATATTATTTTTTAAAATATTTTTATAACATATTATATATATATATATATATATATATATATATATATATATATATATATATATTCATTAAAAATCCTAAACCGACTAATCCGACTAGTCCCCGAGTAGTCCGATTAATCCGTATTCCCCACGAACCGACTAGCGGCCGACTAGCGATTTTTACAACCTTGCCAAGAATGGAGCAAGGTACTATGTCACTTTTATTGATGATTATACACGTTAGGTTTGGCTGTATTTCATCAAAACCAAGGATGAAGTGTTCGAAAAGTTCAAGCAGTGGAAAGCGACTATGGATAATAGAACAGGCAGAAAGGTAAAGACGATGAGGTCTGACAATGGTACTGAATATACCTATGGACCTTTCAAAGATTTTTGTGCTCAAGAAGGTATCGTTCGACATTGGACTGTTAGGAACACACCGCAACAGAATGGGTTAGCAGAGAGGATGAATCGAACCTTGCTTGAGAAAGCAAGATATATGCTCTCCAATGCTGATTTAGGCAAGGAATGGTGGGAGAATGCTATACACATAGCGCGATACTTGGTTAATAGATCACCAACTCCGGCTATAGATTGTAAGACTCCATATGAGGTGATGACCGGCAAACCAGCAGATTACAGCACTTTGCGTGTATTTGGATGCAGAGTTTACTATCATGTCAATGAGGATAAGTTGAACCCGAGAGCCAAGAAAGCAATATTCTTGGGATATGCACAAGGAGTGAAGGGCTACCATCTGTACTGCTTAGAGGATAAGAAGTTTTTAATCAGCAGAGATGTCACATTCGACGAGTCTTCAGTGTTGGCTTTGAGCAAAAAGAGTGAGTCCGATCAGGATGGTGGTGTATCTAGCAAATCTCAAATAATTGACATTGAGCCGTCTGAGGATACATCAGATGAGGTGGAGGTTTCTGAAGATGTTCATCAAGTCCCACAAGAGCGACAACCAAAGGATGAGCAGCACCAGCAGCAAGATTCCTTGGCCACCACTAGGCCAAGGAGATCAGTCAAGCCAGTACATATGTACGGATTTGAGGAACCGGTAAAGCATCATGGACAGCTAAATGTGGTGGCATATGCACTACCAGTGGAGGATGACGTGCCTATCACATTCAGACAGACGGTCAAAGATACTAGCAGCGAAAACTGGATGGTGGCTATGCAGAAAGAGATTGAGTCTCTCCACAAAAATTGTACATGGGATCTGGTTCCATTACCCAAAGGCAAGAAGGTTATAGGCTGCAAATGGGTGTACAAAAAGAAGGAAGCTTCTCCAGAGTCAGGTGGCACTCGATTCAAGGCAAGATTAGTGGCAAAGAGATTCGCGCAGAAGGAGGGAGTGGACTACAATGAGATCTTTTCTCCGGTGGTCAAGCATACTTCTATTCGCATATTGTTGAGCTTGGTAGCTCATCATGATCTTGAGTTAGAGCAACTCGATGTGAAGACAACATTCTTGCATGGCGATCTTGACGAAGAAATTTATATGCATCAACTGGAGGGCTTCAAGGTGGTTGGCAACGAAAATCATGTGTGTTTGTTGAAAAAATTATTGTACGGGTTGAAGCAGACACCTCGACAGTGGTACAAGCGATTCGACACCTTTATGACACGGCATGATTTCACCCGAAGTAAGTATGATTGTTGTGTTTACTTTCATAGACTTCGTGGTGGAGACTATATCTATATATTGCTTTATGTGGATGATATGCTTATTGCCTCAAAAAGCATGGTAGAGATAGATAAACTAAAATCTCAACTTAGCTCAGAGTTTGAGATGAAAGACTTGGGTGGAGCCAAGAAGATTTTGGAGATGGAGATTAAAAGGAAGAGGGAGAAACAAAAATGGTCTTTGTCTCAGAAGTCGTACATTGAGAAGATCATTGCTCGTTTTGGTATGGAAGATGCAAAGACTGTTTCTACTCCCTTGGCTGGCCACTTTAGGCTCTTAGCCAAGTTATCCTCTACTACAGATGAGGAGAAGGAGCACATGGTTCGAGTTTCTTATGCGAGTGCAGTTGACAGCTTAATGTATGCTATGGTGTGCACTCGACCAGACATTGTACAAGTCGTAAGTGTGGTTAGTCGCTTTATGGCTAATTCGGAAAAGAAGCACTGGGAGGCTGTGAAGTGGATATTCAGGTACTTGAAGGGCACCACTGATGTGGGATTACACTTTGGTGGAGACTTTAGTCAAGTCAGTGGATATGTGGATTCGGACTATGCTGGTGATCTGGATAGACGTAAGTCAACTACTGGATACGTGTTTGTTTTACATGGTGCACCAGTCAGTTGGAGGTCTATGTTGCAGGCTACGGTTGCCCTATCAACTACGGAAGCAGAGTATATGGCGGTAACAAAAGCAGTAAAAGAAGGCCTATAACTTCGTGGTTTGATTAATAATTTTGGGGTGAAGCAGGATGTAATTGATGTGCATTGTGATAGTATGAGTGCTATCCACTTGGCAAAGAATCAAGTCCATCATGCAAGGACCAAGCATATTGATGTTCGCTACCACTTCATACGGGATGTTGTAGAAGACGGTGATATTGCACTTGAAAATGTGCATACCAAGGATAACCCCGCTGATATGTTGACTAAGGTTGTTTCTGGAGCTAAGTTCCAACATTGCTTGGACTTGCTCCAAGTCCTACCAATTGCTTGAGAGCCCTTAAGGACGGAATTGACGAATGGTTGATTTGGTGAAGCTATGCGATGGAGAAGTGTCGGCTCAATTTTGTAGCAAAATTTTGTCGAGGTGGAGATATGAAGGAAATTGTCCAAAAATAGGTCCATGACCTTTTTTGACCATATATATGGTAATCCTATACAAGATTGGATTTGACCATATATGTGGTAATCCTACATAGGATTAGGATTATATTTTTTAGCCTACATAGGATTAGATTTATATGCTATATAAAGGGGTCTATAGGTGCTCATTGAGATATCTAATTGTGCTCAAGTTGTTGAATAAGTTCAACACAAGAGAGCTAAAGTTGTTGAATAAGTTCACAAAAAAAAAAAAAAATTGAGAGAATTTTTTTAATCTTTGTGATAGAGAGTTCTTGCGTGAAGGAGAGAAGTGTTGAGAGCTATTGTAATTCATTTTCTTCTTCATAGTGGAATTAATCACACTCGTTTGTGGAAGTAGGCATCTTTGCCGAACCACGTAAATCATTGTCTTTGTGGTTGTGAATTTTCTCTGAGTTTCTTGGGTTTATTTCCGCTGTGCCACAACAGAGTTCATCATATGGTCTCTTGATCACGTTTCCTGGACCTCTTAAACATGAAAAATATAGGTCTCTACCCAATTTGGATCTTGTGGATATTAAGTACGAGTAGTTCTTGACTTAGAAAGTCCAAATGTCTGTGAACTGTGCTATATTTGGCTTTGATCCTCTAAATACTATGATAATAACCATACAAATGGAAGCTACCATACATCTGTAATTCCAAAGAAAACCGTCATGTTCATAAGCATACATCTAAAAAAAATTCTAGCCTCCATCTATCGTGACCTCCATATATGACTAATGCTCCTCTCATTGTATGTATTTTTCATGTACATCAGGTGTGGGATGTCATCTCCAACAAAGAAGCAGTGGACATTGTTTCATCAACTGATGACAAAGGGAAATCAGCAAAGCGACTTGTGCAGTGCGCCATCCGTGCATGGAAGCGTAAGAGGAGAGGGATAGCAGTCGATGATTGCTCAGCTATATGCCTCTTCTTCCATTCTTCACCAAAAGCAGTATCCTGACAAAGGTGAAGATCCAGATTTCCCCATACCATCAAAATGTCCTCATTCCGGAACTTATTTTATATGATCAGGATGGAGGTCTTCATGCTGGTAAATGATTTGAGGACAACATCCTATGGTATGCAATTGTCAGTTGAGTATTCTTGAGAATATGAGATCAAACTATGTTATATATCTAATTATGTTGTATCCATTCTTTTAGGCAAAATATTGGCGATATATCAGTAAGTGTTATTTTCAGATAAATGGGCCGAAAAAAGGGACAGCATAGATTTGTACCAGGTGATACTTGTTAGAGATAGTCCCAGATGTTTTTGAGAATATTTTTATGCAATGTGCAGAACAGTGATCGAAAATTTCATGTAATTATGTTGTATCCATTCTTACACATTTTTGCCAGGAATGATCGAAAATTAATTAGAGCATATGTAGATCTGTACTTCAACTTTTTATAATTTATAAGAAGAATAACTTGATGCTCTCGTCTTAGACTCGGCTGGCATTTCTGGTTACTTATCATATGTGTGCAGTATTGCATTCAGAGATTGGAATTTACTAGTAGTTGAGTATTCTTCCATTTCATTTGGACTTGCGTCTTTAAGTCTTGATAATTTCTCCATCATTAGGTAGATTAAGATGTTTTTTTTTTCTTTCTCGTTCAGGATTCTGATCCAAAGCAAGACCGAAAATATGTATTTGGTGCTCATAGCCATTAAGTGCAGATCATAAATTTTGCAATACGACTACAACATTGGGCTCGAATGGTTTATAAACGTTTTCTAGAGTAATTGCATGTATGATCAGGTCTGCACTGCTGATCTTTTGATCACTTCGTCAGCTCAACTATCCTCGTAATTTTGCAGCTGTTGTGCGAAACACTGTTCTAAATTACCAGCTTGAATAAATATGCTTCAAATTCTCACCCACATGTAGTTCTTCCAATTTCTGTGTAAAGTATCATGATGTAAATGAAACTGTCCTTTTAGATGTAAAAGAAAGTACCATCCAAATTTCAAATTCCAACGAGCTGCCAAATTTGAAAGTCCGACGAGCTGCACAACACAGCGTTGGACCACAACATCAATTCACCAACTTTCGACCACAACAACAATTCGCCAACTTCAGTAAACATTATATTTTAGAGGGGTGAGAATAAGAACCCTACACCATACAGTATAATCAACCAGTTGCTTACATATATTACAATTCATCATTTCTATCGTTTTTATATAAGAAAATTTGATTTGCACCCACTTTATTTACCATAATTCAAGGTACACCCTACCAAATTATCATAATACGACACATTTCACTTTTGATGAAAACCGTCTATGACTGACGATCAACTCATTTGACCAAATATTTAGGACCAAAATATCGCCACCATCATCGGCCCCTTCCATTGTCTTCTTCCCCGCCACGCGCCTCTCGCAGCCCCCTCCCAGCCATGCGCCTCGCCCCCGCTGCCCCCTCCATGCCATGCAAGTGCCCCCGTTGCCGCCTTCCCGCCGCACGTGCTCCCCTCCTCTGTCGCACACACCCCCTTCCCCGCCGCGATGTCGCTGCTCCTCTCCACGTTGCCCCCTCCTTGCCGCATGCCCTCGCCCTACTCCTTTGCCGTCGTGCACGTCCACTCCGTGCGCGAGCCTCCCTACTGCACGTGTGCCCCCACTGCCCCTCGTGCCTCCCCGCCGCGCTACTCGCCTCGCCCCCTTTCTCGTCGCGTTGTCGTGCTACTCACCACTGACGCTACTAGCTGCTGCTACGCGTCCCCTCCGGCTGCCGAAGCCGAGGGATGCTGGAAAAAGAGGGATGAGTATGGAAAAGTAAGAGCATTTTGGTTATAAAATTTCAGTCATGAGTTGACAGTCAGTCACAGTCAATTTTCGTCAAAAGTGAGATTGTGTGCATTATGGTAATTCTATGAAATACACCTTAAATTATGATAAATAAAGTAGGATGCAACTCAAATTTTTTCTTTTTATATTTACAATTCAAGTTAGGACAGTAAAAAGAAAACCCTCTAAATTTCCGTCAGATTTATATGGACTTCGTTTCTGGATACTCGTTTTATATAATCATAAGCTGTACAAGAATAAATAGACAAAACTAAAAGAATACAACTTAGTACAACAATGTCAGAATCGAGCGAAGCGAAAAAGCAAAAGTCTCTCGCTATGATACAGTTCAAAAATAATAGTAACACTAATAAATTTGTGTCGCGGCATACAAGATAAGCAGCTACTCTCAAAACTCTCCTGATGATCGGTTTAATAAATATCTATAACATGGTTGTCACATGATCAAACAAAATAATACAACGTGCCAAGGAGTGTGGCTGTTCGAATGGAGCTTTCGTACAAAGAATGTTACTACTGATGTCTGCTGATCAATTTTCCAGCCCTATCTTTCGTTAACCTTTTGGGAAAAAGTTCACGACCATCAAGATGGACTTCGCAATGCATTTGTTCCCAGAGCTCCTTGAACCGATCATAGAATCTCTCCTGAAACCAATGTTGAACCTCTGAGTATAAAAGCTGAGGATTCTCATTCCAAGCCTCTCTCAGCATCGCACGACTGTCGATTCTTTTCGCCCTAATCTTCAGTGCATTTAACAGATCCCCAACCCTTCGTTGGCCTAACGCCTCGGGCCTTAATACACTTGAAGGTGGCATGGCAAGGAACTTTTGGCATGATCTCATACACGGAAGCACATGTCCTTCAAGCAAAGCACAAGCAAATACAGACGACCGAAGTAAATCGTCCTTGACCGGCAAACTGTGCAGAGGAAGCTGCCAATTATACCGGCCAAAGATTGGGCTAACCCAACAAAGCACCTGGTCACTTAGAGGCTCGTAATATGGTTTCGGATCAGTGAGTGGTGCTGAGAAGCTACAAAGAGAGGTTGCATACTTGACTAGCCAATGAGGCTTCACAGTGGTCGCTCCGTGCATATATGGCCTATTTGTTTGAAGAAGTTCAGTATATACCACGAACTCTGGTGCCGACCGAGAAACAGAAGACCAGCGATGGAGATAAACTAGATCATTTAAAGCACACGATTGATATCTGACAGCACGCAGTTTTTGATCATCGTCTGACGGATTTGAAATCTTTCGGACACGCTTTGCGACTCTATCAGCCCAACCAGCACATATTGCTTGACCTAAAATATCTTCTTCATTTAGCAGCAATGGAGGTGAACCGGAATTGGCCCTCCAAGAGAGTTCAACCTCCTCGGCACTGCCTTGATCCCATCCGAAGTCCTCACTAACCTTGCCCTGATGGAATACCAGTTGCAGAAGTTGTTTTCTTAACTTAGACATATCGTCCATGGTCTTCAGGTGAAGTAAATTTTTCCGGCAGAACTCAAAAGGGTCTGCAGCAAGCTCAAATGACTGTAGAGCATTGGCAGAAGTTAGTGCATCGCTGCAGGGATTACAAAATCTTGCACGAGCCTCTCTCGCCATAGCTTTTTCCTCCTTCTGCCTCTTTTTCTCATGTTGCATCGGTAAATTATCTTCAAAATGTTTCCCTTCTTGGTCCAAACCATCTGAAGTGTCCTGGTTGCGACCAAACTGCATATTGAAAGGATTTGGAAAGCTCAAAGCTGATGCAATGGCAATGGCATATCCCAACACTAGATTTGCCCTTGCATAGCTTCTCTGGTTCTTCATAATTTTAATTACTGTCAGAAGCATTCGGGAATGCCGGGGACTCATAGGGTACTGAGCCATCGCTCGACCAATTGGTGTTAGCCTGCCTTGGCCGTCAAGTGCCTCAAGAGCCTTTAAGCAGTGTTCTGCTTCCTTCAAAGCTGTCATCTCAGGAGGGGTTGGAAATGGAAAATTGGCAACCTAAAATGCACAAGATATTAGCAGAGAACTGACTTAAATTTAAACAAATAGAGAAAAAAATGAGTCTTCTACATGTACACACCATTCGAAATATGTCCTTTTGAGTATTTACTAAAGTTAAATGATTCTGAAGCTAAGAGCCATGCTTATATGTTCATACCACTAGCAGCTAAATTCATTTTTTTTCCAGCATTAGCTGAGACTATGTTGCACTGACACGGACACGACAACACGAACCCGACATGCCGGCGCAGCAACTTTGAAATTTAGGGCACAGCACGCCTAGTGTGTGTGTGTACACAAAAGAATTTTCATTTACAGGTTTCTTGCTAATGCTTTTGGAACTACAAAACTTCTAATTTTCATGAGAGTTTGACAACAAAATAATGGCTAGGAGAAAGCCCCCAAGCCCACAACATAAGTGAACTTTTAAGAGACTCATCATTTACCATCAATTCCCAATAATTTTCATGAGAGTTTGACAACAAATAATGGCTAGGAGAAAGCCCCCAAGCCCACAACATAAGTGAACTTTAAGAGAGACATCATTTACCATCAATTCCCAATTATATCACGAGCATGTCTTTGCTCAGTTCTTCAAAGAGAAAATTTGTGATTTTTTTTTTCGAGGAAAATATCCCCTTAAAATCAAGTATATGACTTAAGTGGGTCCGAGAATTTTTTTGAAAGCAAAAACTCTCTAGAACGAAGTCTTTGACTTAAGTTATAGCTCAAGTCAGTCAAACCCGACCCCGCTCGTAACTTAAGTCATTTTAAGAATCCCTTTTACGGTTTCTTCCAAAAGAAAAAACGACAGCTGAGTTCACTCTTCTCCCCCTTTCCCTTCTCCTCATGATCGTGACGGCGGCCAAGGACGGCATGTCAAGATATGTCCAAATGTTTTAGCTATAACCGGCATGTCCATGACAAATGTGGCTGTGTCCATTATGAATCGGCAACCGAATCGTCGGGACACCAAAGACAAGAATTTGACACAAGTCCGGTCGTGTCTAACATGAATCCGTGTCGAATTTGAATTCAACACGGATTCGTCAATCATTCCCAGTATTTGTGCTTCCCAGCTCAGACTGACCCATTTGGAAAATAGAAAGTTAAGAGGGAAACTAGAAAACTGATGGATATAGCTAGTTTTGTTTAGTTGCATGTTTAGTAGTTGGAAACTATGTTAGGAAACTTGTAGGGTCCACCATCAAAATGAAACTACTCCCGTTTCTAGTTTCCACCCAAATAGATGGTGACTCATAGAAATGCATGGAAACTACTCTCGAAAACAAACTACCCACTTTTTAACCCTCCACATTAAGTATATTATATTATTACCATGTGATCATTACTTACAACTTTCTGACTTCTAGTTTCTAGCAAACAAACTTAGTTTTATTAAGTTTCTTGTGATTTCTATAAACCAATCTAAACTATTTCAGAGTTTCGAGAAGTTTCCAATTGGCAAACCAACGCTTATTTAATGCTACCTTGACACCATCATAAAAGCTCAACCGGTTGTCAACCTTACGTCAACCCTTTGTGTCAGTGTCAAATTCCAAACCAAGGTAATTATGAGCAAGAGATCTTTCCATAAAACCTAGAAGGGCACTTGGAGGGTACTTAAACTTGCATATTTTGTTTGCAGTTTAAGCTCATGCGACCACGAAAAATCATGCCTAGTACAAAACTTAAACCACTTAAGTTTAGATGGCATTATAAAGATTAAAGAGGCAAGGACAAAACAACAGTCAAGGGAGAGTGCATTCGCAGGATTGAAATGTAGACATGTCGTCCCTACTGTTATTAGTTAATAAGGGATGAGAAAGAGGCAGGTTCACCTTCTTGTCAAATGAACAAGGGCATAATTGACTACTAAGTACTAAGTACACAAGCATGCCCATAACCGAGTATTTAAAGTTCCAATGATAACTTTCTCCAGGATGTATAAAATAACAGCCTCATAACAGTTGGCATTTTCTTCTAAACTAGGCTGCATAGACCTTAGAAGCCATAAGCGGAAGCGGGGGCGGGGCGGGAGCGGAAGCGGGGGATCACGACTACTTAGAAGAGTTTAAAGTTGGGAGCGTGCGCTAATTTTTTTTTTTTATGTTTATTAATTATTGTTATCAAAACTTATAAATATATTAATATTTCTTAAAATTTATAAAGTTCAGTTCAAAGTTCCAGACAGATCATTCGCATATTGATTTTTTATGATGACAAGGTAAATAATCTTTAGTTTCTTAGTACTTTGATAAACGTGTATTAAAAATCTTATAACTTTCTTTCCAAAATTTATGTCCTATTTTAAATTTGTAGTCAAATTATGGGAAGCGCTCATGTCGTCGGAGAAGCGCGCCCCCGTCGCCGGAGAGACGAGCTCCCCTCATTGGGAAAGCGAGCTTCCAACGAGCTCCCATGTAAGAACTGTCAAATCGAGTGCTGAGATTCATCGACTTTCTAGGAGTTTCTGACTTCTAAGGCATCATAGACCCAGACTCAGATTGGTATAGTGTATTCTGATTCGGATACGGCATTCTAGAAAATTTTGGAAAACAGATACGACATGGATACAGTTATATATACACATGAAAACATAATTATAGACATGTTTTATATATTATCCCTAATAATATCAATATTTAACTATGTTCTCTTATCTTAGTTATGTTTGTCATGATCAAGACCATCCAAATATATTTGGGCCCCCTTTGGAGACTAGACATAGGCGCTTGTTGATACTTCAAAAAGACGATCCTCGAACAACCCATCAGTCGGTTCGCACACCACGAGGCTCATACAAATTCATGAAGGGTATAATGGTCATTTAGACACCAATGGACCCATCCAAGCCCAACACAGGCTAAACAAATTCAATTAGGCTAACTTTGCCATTTATGCAAAGTTAAAGAAGCCTAGAAAGCTAGCTCCGTTGTCTAAGCGAGCTTGAAATCAAATTGATTAGCTCTGCAAGCGAGCTTTGAGCTAGGCGAGCTCTTAGACCGTGAGGCTAGTCTCGCTATAGGCCAGCCTCGCTATATGGCTATACAGCGTCGCAAGACGTTAAATTTGCTACGCGGATAGCGGTAACATGTCGCTTGACCTATTCCCTCTCCACGAGCGGGAATCTAGAGAGTAACTACCCATGTTCCTAGAAAGCTAGCTCCGCTATCTAAGCGAGCTTGAAATCAAATTGATTAGCTCTGCAAGCGAGCTCTTAGCCCGTGAGGCTAGTCTCGCTGTAGGCTAGCCTCGCTATATGTCTATACAACGTCGTAAGATGTTAAATTTGCTACGCGGATAGCGGTAACAGGTCGTTTGACCTATTCAATCTCCACGAGCGGGAATCTAGAGAGTAACTATCCATGTTCCTAGTGGATTGTTACTGCCCTAATAAATGGGCCATTATGTCCATAATTCCTGCATGGAATGTTAGTAGAATTAGGCCGTTGAGTCTCACGTACTAGCGAGCTAGCCTCGCTGTCAACCCAACTGTGGGCTTTGTAGACCATTCTCGCATATTAGCGAGTTAACCTCGCTGCTAGGCACGTTGCAGGCTCTGAAGACTTTTTAGCCTCACTACCGGCCTTGTTGTAAGCTTTTAACCTCCCTGTCTAGGCGGTTACATGGGACACTATGCCCTTAGATATCTATAAATAGCCCCTAGTGGGCTGATTTAAGGGAAAATGTATTGCCATTAAGAGAGAATAAAGAATTTTCCCTCTGCATCTCTAGCATTTAGCAAATTCCTTTGCTCTAAAACTCATCAGCTTGTCTGCAAGCTATCAATTTCTCTTACGAGAACAAATTCCATAGACTAAAAGAAGGTTTGAACACCCTGATAGTCTCTTTTAGAGCATTTTTCTAAAAATTCGTTCAACCTCAATGGTTCCAAAGCATCTTAGCGGAATCCACAGTTTGTCGCAGCAAAGAAGAAGAAAATCGAGTTTGTGTTCCAATCGTCAACGGAATAAAAAAAAGATTGCGCGCTGATCAGGCTTCCACCGACCGACACGCTTCCCCGAAATTAGTTTGTAGAGATTCACCATAAACTCTTGTTGAAAAGTAATTATAAAGTAATTCACTATAATTTGTCTACATCAATACAAGTCTTCATTCTCATCAATCTCGTACGGAAAACATAGTCATATATGATAGGACTGTCAGAAAAATGTTGTGTCTAATAGTTGTCGGATACGGATACACTCCTCCCGAGGATCCATGCAACATAGCTTCAAACTTTCAGGAGCACAGGACAACAACCACCACAAATTGGCATATCTTTAGGTAACAAGCATAAAATTCAGAGGAAGTCATTGACGGACTAAATGGTGTTGTATAATAATTTTCTGCTCATATTTATTGAGTTTGAGAAAAGGTAAGCATCTGCACTTGTCACAGCAGTGCCCTTCGTTGGACAAATACCACTGAGACAAAACAAATACCTAAGCCAATAATAAAGATCTTCAACAGAACAAAAAAACTATATCATAATGTGCAATGCACCAGTTATGTTAGTAAAAGTGATTTCCCACCAAGTACTAAGCTGAGATTTTAATTTTTGTTTTTCATTGATACGTTTGTATTTCTTCAAGTACCCAAACCGTTGCAAAGGATATTTCTAGTTACAAGGCATAATGCAATGCACTAATTGGATTTAAAAATTAAAACCCACATGTTCAAGTCATGGGAGGCTAAAGTTTTCAAATCGGAAGCCTAAATGAGAAGATCAGAGACAACTTTAAAGGTAAGGTGCACTTGGCACAAAATTTCACAGAGTTGTTCAAGAATATTAAAACTAAAGTACCAACAATCACTTCAATAAAGATTAACTGTCACCGCTCAGAGCTAGACATATCCTGTAACTTTGCGAGCTAGATTAAATGAATAACCAATGAACTAGGAACTTAAAGAAAAAATTTGCGGATCTTGGACCAAATGAGCAAATATTTAAAAAAAATGTGACACCTCAAAATTAGCTTAACTATGGTAAGTTATGACAGGAGGCCCAGGTATATGGCATACAAAGAAACCTATACTGTAAACATTTTATTTGGAAAAAAAAAAAAAAAAGTTCTAGTCTCAACAGTATATATTCATTAAATCAAAAATTTCTGGTAATTTAGGAACTTCTTTCATAAAATATCCTTTGCTCTTGTCATGGAATCAACTCTAACCATTGGGCAAATATGTCTTCATAGATTTGTAACAGGGTAAATTTCTGGACAGGATTGCCTGAATACTTGACCAAAATGCATTAAAAACCAAAATTGAGGAACAAGAAGGATGGAATTGACAATTGTGTCCAATAAAGGTAGGGAGAAAAATCTGTCATCTACAAGAACTTAACATATTGACTGTGTTCTAAAAGCAAATTAATGAGCAAATAGTCAGCCACTTAATCTGAACAATCAGGTGGACAATTAAGCGGAATTTCCCAGCGTTCACGAGTAATCCAACTAAATGGTAAAAGAACCATGGGCCAAGCAAGTAATGAAATCACTTAATATAGCATTGTATGCCATGAAATCACTGCACATAGATAAGTTCTGAATTTAGAATTAATCTTAGCTTGGCATGGTAAACCAATATTTCACATTCCTTACTAAGTAATACAAATTTAGGGACATTAGGAAAGGTACTTCAGGCCTTATCTATCCTAATCATGGTATATTACTATATTATAATTAATAACCCAATGAATGTTGTAATATAGAAGCAAGTTTAGATCAGAATATGCAGAACTTTTGAAAGGTAAAATGCAAGGAAGGAAAATGTTAAGTTACCACCTTATCAATGCCCATGGACTTCATTAGAAGGACAACTCCATCAACAGGAGTCTTGGAGATCTCAGGACAGGAAAATTGTGGAAATAAATCATCTTTACTAAAGGCTGCAGATGAATAAAGACGATAACAGTGGCCAGGTCCAGTTCTTCCCGATCTTCCTGAACGCTGTGCTGCTGATGCCTTGCTTATCCACTGAACTTCAAAGGTTGCCATACCATTGGCAAAGTTGTAATGCTTGACTTTCTCTTTCCCAGTGTCGACGACATACTTTATTCCTGGGATGGTCAGAGAAGTCTCAGCCACATTGGTAGCAACCACGACAAGCCTTTCTCCTTCAGGTATGTCTTCAAACACCCGAAGCTGAGCAGAGGCAGGTAGCATTGCATAAAGAGGCAAGACATACAAAGGACCAGGAGAAGTACTAGGAATTCCTTGTTCTTCTAGTGTGGGAGAAACAGGTATACTTGGTTCTTCATTAGATGGTTCTTCATTAGAGGCTTGATTGGATGGTTTTCTAGCTAGAGCCTCAAAAGAAGCCTTCAAGGAAGACAGACCCTCAGAATCTCTTAGAAAATCTAGCATAAAACCAGTTTTCCCCTGACCTTCTTCTGTATCAACTTCAAACTCGCTCTCTGTTTCCGAGTCAGATGAATAGGAGTCGATCTCTGGTTGATTGTTATCCTCCTCATAGGAGCTAAATCTGTCAGTTTGCTGGTCAAAACTGTCTCCTCCCTCAAATGCTTCGTTGATGTCCTTCATGTCCACTTCTGACTTGGGAGAAACCTCAGTGCCTGCCTTTCTCATAGAATTATTTTCAATTGCTTGCCGAGATGCTTTACGAAGCTTCTTACACAAGACTTCCACTTCCCTCTGTCCTGTGACAAACACCAGTATGCCACCTGGTGGTAGCCTCCTATGGATTGACATGACCTTTTTATAAGCTTGACCTAGGTAATCCTCATGGGTCTTCTTTGAGAAGTGAATTGTCACAGGAAATTGTCTTACTGGAACCTCCAATATAGGTGGGCTCTCGTGAAACAATTTCCTGTCTGAGATGAAGTCCTCAACTCTAAGGGTAGCACTCATCAGTACTAGCTTTAACCGACTGATCATATTTTCGGGATCAATAATTGCTCCAGCATGTATCTTCTCCTGCTGCTCCAGATATAATTTCTGCCACAAGCATTATTTACGAAGTACATGAATATTTGTATGCTGAATGAACAGAGAAAAAACAACTAATATGGACGTATAAAGGTTCCAACCTGTCGGAGTTTTACAACCCGAGAGAGCATGCCAACTAGTATATCTGTGTTCAAGCTTCTCTCATGAGCTTCATCGAGAATGATTACAGAGTACCGCTTTAATAAGAAATCACTCTGCACCAGCACGGACCATAAATGATTATAGCTTATCAAAAGTGAACATTATTCACAACATACAACAGGACTACAAGAAATAACCGAACACTTTCAACTTAAGTTGCAAATGCCTGGAAGAACTCCAAGTCCAAGCATCATGCATAGTAGTCATAAAACCAGGAATACTGTGAAGGGTTCATGTCGATCAACAGCAACTCATAGAATCAAAGTCTGAGATAAAGGATCAGAAACTACTGGTAATGACGCAGGAGCTGTAAAAGGAGCAAATGACGAAGGATTCATCCATCCAACCCAACAATGTTGGTCAAGGAGTTGATAATGAGGGTTAAGTTGAGACATTGAGTACTTTGAAACATTTAATTGACCTAGCTGATTGCTAACTACACCCATGACGAGAGCCAGTCTGACATTCTTTAAACCAGAAGCATAACCTCATTCTAAGGTCTCAAAGTTAATGGTTTATATGATAGAGAAATAAGTTTTGGGGAAAAATTATAAAAAGTTGATATCAAGTAGACTGAAAAATAAGAGATTTTCCAATTTCATAACAATTATCTGATATAAAGTCTTCCATTATTTTCCTTTGGATGCAAAGAGGCCCAAGCAAATAAAGTGAACGATAGATGAGAATGCTAAGATGAATGTATGGTAGCAAAAGGTGCGGCAGAAACATATCAGAGGATGTATCAGAAGTGACGAGGTACTAGTGTATAATAGTTTGGGCACGTAAAACAAAGGGCTTATAAGGCAAGATAAGTGTTGGATTTGGACTCAAGGGTTAGAAAAAAGAAAGAGATTCTATGAACTCAGGGAGAAGCTCATCAGAAAGTTTTTGTATGTAATACCAGATATTACCTCTAACAGCCTTTATGGAAATTATTGATGAAGCCAAAACAAGAAGACCAACTTTAAATGTAATAAAACTTCACGTGTTACTGTTAAGTTATTACAGGCACTAAGTCTTTAACTTACAATTATATGTAGTTAATGGTCCCAATTTCTGTTCTATGATCAAATATCATCTTCTGCATAAGGAAAACTCGTTACCTTCCTACTTCAACATCATATACAGTTTTTAACTGATAAAAAAAATCAGCTCACTAACATAATTATATCATATATCATCTTGAAGGGCAAAATACATGTGTTTACCGCACAAGAACACAATAGCTCTCATGCACAAAATTAATTTAAAGAGTGATTTAATCACCACAGATTACGTGAAAGTGAAGGGAAGCAATTGGAAGAACACAATTCCAAACAAAAGCAAATTTCACATCCAAAATATGATAGAAGTGAAAGTTTTGGTTAGAAAACCTGGACTTCTCGCAGTAAAATGCCATCAGTCATGAACTTGATGGTGCAATTATCTCCAACCCTTTTGTCATGCCTAACTTGAAAACCAACCTCCCTCCCAAGGCGGAGACCTAACTCAAAAGATACTCTCTTGGCTGTGGCAAGAACAGCAACACGTCGTGGTTGGGTAACTCCAATGATTCCTTTTCTATCATTACAATTTTTGGAACCAAAGCCAGCTTCATATAAGAACTGTAGCACGTCAAGTATTCAAAGTTAAAAGATGTAAACCAAAATTCGGATTCTAACTAAAACACAATAAATCATTGGAATCCAGCATACCTGAGGAACTTGTGTGGTTTTGCCACAACCTGTTTCTCCACATAAAAGTACAATAGAGTGCTCATTTATAGCTTCCATTATCTCTTGTTCCATCATAATTATAGGGAGATCTTTCCTTTTCTGTTCAATCTCTGTTGGCCTGAATACATGCACTACAACAGGGGTATTCACATGTTTTTGCACTGTATGATCTACAGGAATTTTTGAGTCTTGACAATTTTTTTTTGAAAAATCTGAGCCCACATCCTGAAACAAGAAAAACAAAATTCCAGCAAACGGTCCAGAAAAAAAAACATTGCACAATTTATTGGAGATTGAATCAATGTTGAAAAAAAAACATGTGCTTTAATTCCTGTTTTCAAGTCAAACATCTAATTTAACTCCGAGCTAAAGTATGGTATAAAAAAGACCAAAAATAAAAACCTTAGAATGTTTTTCCAGAGTTACAATATATAGTTTGAGAGAGTTTCTCCCCGAGGATCTAGATATAAGCTCCAGTTTTTTTTTCCTTTTTTTTGTACTTCAGTTACCATTATGATGATGCATCGACCATTGATAAACAAGCAATAAACTTCCACTAAGTGGTTAACATTCGCATATGAGAAATAGTTCATCAGTGATAAGTAATAACTGCTAAATGAAATTCTGACAGTATATTCTTTGGAGATTAGATTCTCAGTTGAATCAAAACACATAGAGTGCAACTTTTCAAGACATCCAACGTATAGAGAGTAATATGAGAATCATGGGGCAACATGAACCTCGAAGAGTCTCATTACTACAAGAAATTGGAGAGTTAACTTGAAGCCTATTGGATTCATTGTAAAATAGTGAAACAATGTTTCACAAAATGGACATGTTACCATAAAAATAACATATATGATGAGAATATTATTACTAATCAAAGATAAAATGATTTAAAAACTAAGAATGCTAAATTACAAAACATGTGTAGATAAAATGAAAGTATGCAAGGCTGTGTAAAAGATAAAAGTGAACCTAATTTTCAGTAACATAAACACACCTGAACATTTGCAGCATGCCCATAATTACTACGTGCTATGGATGGCATGTCTTTCTGATCATTTGGCACGCATGTGACATCCTTATCCATAACTTCTATGGGAAGTGTTACAGCATTTGACCTGACATTGACATCTTGAAGCGTCTTATTTACCGAC
This sequence comes from Iris pallida, assembly GCA_029216955.1. Taxonomy (NCBI): domain Eukaryota; kingdom Viridiplantae; phylum Streptophyta; class Magnoliopsida; order Asparagales; family Iridaceae; genus Iris; species Iris pallida. The sequence goes on along the minus strand of JANAVB010042420.1, from coordinate 26,403,630 downwards.
ACCACATTGACTCCAGAATCCCGGTTGCTATTTCGATCATCTACGGACACACTTCCCATCCTCTTTAGATCATCCCGGCATATAATTTCCTGGTGACTTTGACCAGAATCAAGCTTTATATTTGCCTCATCGTCACTAGACGTATCCCTCTTTAGATCATCCCGGCATATAATTTCCAGATGACTTTGACCACAATCAAGATTTATATTTGCCTCATCGTCACTAGACGTATCCCTCTTCCTCTTCTTTTTGAAGAGTGAAACATCCTCTGGCACTTCTAATCCTGCTTTAGAAAGTTGCACTGCCCGTGAACGTTTTTCCTTTCTGGTCACTACCTACATTATGATTAAAAAAAAAATTAAACATTTAACTACAGCAGCAATAGAGCATAGTACGAGAACCTGAACCCAATCGAGTATATTGCAGTTACATACTTGACCAATAGTTCCTGAAGATTGCAGGAGAGAATACGCACTGTCCTGTAGCTTATACTTCCTACAGCAAGTAACTAAAAGTTAAATCATATTTGTAGGCTATGTTGCACAGTACATGAATATGACACCGATTTTAGCGTGTCCTAGTGTGTATTTTAGAGTGTCTGTGCCGTGTTGGGTACATGTTCGACACTTATTGTCCGGACTGGGATGCAAACCCATGCTCACTCCTCCCCTCCCATATTAGTGTTACCACTAGACCACCCCTAAGGAACTTTTTAATACAAACCCATGCTCACTCCTCCCCTCCCATACTAGTGTTACCACTAGACCACCCCTAAGGAACTTTTTAGTAGTTAAAAGTGATGGAAAGGTACTTCAATAACTCCATGCTTTCAAGTTGCAGCAATTTCTTCTCTTTCTCCTCCTGAAGGATCAAAAACAACCTCAACTTTAAAAATTATCATTATCGATTGAGAGAGCGGAGGGGAAAAAACAAAAAATTTCTCACCTGCAGCTTCTGTAATTTCTTCTGCTGGCTCTTGCTAAGGGAATCTGGGGCTTCCTTGACTCTTCTTTTGTTCTTCCTAGAACGCTGATTACCAATTCGCAAAGCTCTCAATCTGAGAATTTGTAACAAAAAAAAAGAAATAAATAATAATAATCATTTTGAGCACCTTGACATTGCTGCTTTGGTCCTTCTTCTCCTTCTTCTTCTTCTTCCCGAGCAGAAGAATCGCATTGCTACCGTGCAAATTGGAGCTACGGAATCGTATAAATTTCAGTTAAAAACAGGAAGGAAAAAAAAAAAGAGACGAATTGGAAAGAACGGACTTACTTTGAATCCAAATATCCATCATCAATCAAATTCGACGCCATTAGAAAGAAAGAGGGAAGAACTCCAAGGCTCTGTTAGGGTTTTATTTCAAAGTTTCCGCGGTTAGAAAATAATAAAAGAGAGGTTTAGTTGAAAATTACTACTGCGGTGGGTCGGGTCGGGTCCTCTATGAACGGCCGCATCCACTTCCAACTCGGAAGAGGATGTGAGAGCGAGAAATAATATACAGAAAATTTCATAGGAAGCATAATAGTTTGTGTAAATATAAATTCCAATCATTACATATATTTTGAACTTTGCAACATTCACAAACAACGGCCAAATATAGAACAGCCACTTTTCCAACGCAGCTGCAAAGGGAGAACTCAACAAGTAGACCCAATAAATTAGTACTCCCCATGCTTCTCAGAATATTAAGTATCAGAGAGCATGACTTCTGACCAGCTCAAGGTATCAGAACATCATAGCCTAAGCAATGGCTACAGGAGAGTGCATTGAAAGTTTAAGAATTGATACTGCCCCCATATGAGAGTGCATTGAAAGAGAGTATACATATCACAATAAGCAAGTTCATGCTTCAGAAACAAATGTATCCAGAAACTAACAACACATGACAAATATCCAGAAATTAACAGCATATACCCTCAGATTCATTGTTTAGCATCAGCACGATATCCAAAAAGTAGCAGATATATGTCAACAAGTTCCAAAAACTTAACAGCATGTGTATCCGGAAACAGTTATCAACAAGTTATATGCTATTCATATAAGCTAATTTTGGAACTGAATCAAATATAAGTCATCTTCTGTTAGCCCTTCACCCCAGGTAAACAGATTCCAAGTTCCTTTAGTTTATAGTTTTCCCTAAACATACATATAAGCTAATTTTCCAAATTCTACATGATCTTTGTATTCAAGAAGTTCATGATTTACCAATACCTGCATCTGACTTGTTAGCTTTACCTGGGCTTTCAAAACATAAGGGGATAGAATGTTCACAACATAATCAACAAAATGATATTCAAAGTTTCCATTCATACTTCATAGAGAGAATAACAAATGATATTCAAAGTTTCCATTCATGCTTCATAGAGAAAATAACAAATGATATTCAAAGTTTCCATTCATGCTTCATAGAGAAAATAACAAATGATATTCAAAGTTTCCATTCATGCGGGTTGTCTATTTGCCATCCAATCATTGTACATTTCTTGTGCCAAATTTGTTCTCCATGTAGTCCATTCATTTGAAGTTTCGATGGTAGTTATAGAATCACCGACAAAAGGGATATTGTGTCCCACATCTTCAAAGATACCCGTTTCTAGTGGATCTATTTGCATATCATTTTGCAACTCTCTCCTAACAAAGTTGTGTAACAAGCAACATGCCATTATTATTCGAATTTGAGTCTTGACGGGGTAGAACGAAGGACCCCTAAGAATTGCCCATCGACTCTTAAGTACACCAAAACATCTCTCGATCACACTCCTAGCTCTTGAATGCTTCATGTTGAAAAACTCTCTAGGAGTATTCGGTTGGTGGCCTTCTCTCTATTCATTAAGGTGATAACGTGTTCCTCGGTACGGAGCTAAAAATCCCTCATAATTTGCATATCCATCATCCACAAGGTAATAGTGACCTACATGAGATAATAATTTTTAAAAATCTTTTTTAGAAAAAGGGGAAAAAAAGTACTTCACAATTTAGAAGTAAATTACCATGTGGAACTTTTAAACCATTTCTCCTACTAATAGCATCACGGAGCACCCTACCATCTGCAGCAGAACCTTCCCAACCGGCCAAGACATAAATAAACTGCAAATCTTGAGAACAAACTCCCAAAACATTTGTTGTAACTTTCCCACTCCGATTCCGAAACTTAGCTTGATCTTCTAAAGGAACTCTCATACTAACATGTGTCCCATCTAGTGCCCCTAAACATCCCTATATATTTAGAGAAAAGATAATCAGCGTAGTTATATACAATTTTTCTAAGAAGATGCTACATATTATGTTACAAGGTTATACTTCATACCTTAAAATATTTCCATCTCTCATCATTACAGTTTTCTGGAATTGGTTCTGGTTTTTCAACAAGTCTTCTTGCAGGCGTATGATAGAATTCAAAACATTGTTGAAATACTTGCTAACTGTCTCACCCGATCTCTTAAAATGAAATTTAATATTCCGATTCTTCATATCATGTCCTATGATATGCAAAATTATTGTCACTTGCTCATCCACCAATAGATTCTTTGATGCCTTTAAACCGCCATCTCTTTCAACTTTTTCACATAAAACATGAAAAGCACGCCTACTCATCCTTAATTGTTCAATACAATGAGTTTCACTCCTATAAACCAACTCGTTTACTATCTCCCTATTTCTGAAGAAGTTAAGTGCATATTTATGTCTCTCTAAAGACTTTCTTCTAGCATACATCATAGATGTAGAAGCAACAGCTTGAAAAAAAACCAGTTTAGTAAATTGAAAATGTGCAACCAATGAGTACATATGGCAATCAACTTCTTTCTCTCACTTGAATGAAGACGAGCCATTACTGCATGAATACTTCCATATAGTCAGCCTTTATGATGAAATATCTACAATCTAAAAACAAATTCATAGTATTTCTCACTTGAATGAAGATGAGACATTACTGCATTAATACCCAAACAATGGTGATGTTGGTCACATATTGTAGAATACTTGAAATATTTTCATCTAACATTCATAATATTTTCATCTAACATTCAAATAAATTTTCAAAGGATGATTATCATAACTTGGGATAATAACATTCAAATAAATTTTCGAGCAAGTAGAACCCAAATCATTCATAATATTTTCATCTAACATTCAAATAAATTTTCAAAGGATGATTATCATAACTTGGGATAATAACATTCAAATAAATTTTCGAGCAAGTAGAACCCACACAAATATTTTCCTCTCACGTATACCATAACTGTCCTCTAAATATCTCAACTCCCTCTTCTTCACCACAAGCTCCCAACACCCTTCTCTTTCTGTCCCCCTCGCTTTTGTCTCTCTCAATCCCTGTTACTGACAAGCTTATATTTGCTCATTGATGGTAGGCTGAGGAAATTTCGAGCAAGTAGAACCCATAGTAGGCTAAAAAACTTGGGATTTTCGAGCAAGTAGAACCCAAATCATTCATAATATTTTCATCTAACATTCAAATAAATTGAACCCAAATTTTCATTAAAAAAAAACTTCTAGCAAGTAGAACCCAAAATTTCATTAAAAGAAATAATACCTTGGAATTTTCGAGCTCCGGCAGACGGAGGAGGAGGCGGAGGCTGAGGCGGTGGTGGAGGAGGAGGAGGTGGAGGCAGCGGAGGAAGAGGAGGAGGAGGCGGCACCGGAGGGGGCGGGCGGTGGAGGCGGCGGAGGGGGAGGAGGAGGAGTGAAGTTTTGTTTAGATCGGGATTTTTATAGGTTGGAATTTTTTTAAAGGATAAAATTGTAATTTAAGATTTGAGGATGTAATGTAATTAGGATTGCATAGATTTTATGATATAATTGATTTGAATAGGAATAGATGTAATGTAATCAAGTTTGTAATTGCTATTACATTATATTTATATCTAGAGAAAAATTGTCCAACCAAACATCTTAATTGGGATTATTACTTAATGTCGATTATATTACATTGTACAACCCGGTGAATCAAACGGGGCCAAAGTTTCTAGAATTTCTAAATACAGTCTCAATACCGACTAAAGTTTAAGTTGACTTGTTTTTATTTTTTTCTTTGGGAATTAGAATTTTATGAACTTTTTTGGGCGTAAAATATAGCTAATATAAAGGACCCGATTTATGAGACTTATTCAGTTTAGGACTATGATTAGGAGTAAATTTAAATAGTTATTTTGTTATCATCTAAATTATTTATTTATTACCTATATAATATATATTTACAACTTGTGTGTATAAATTTTTTTAGTAGCCTTTTTATTTTGAAGATTGAACTTAAGGAAAAGTTAGGAGAAAACTAAACATACACCTTTCTTTCCATTTTTTTAAATTAAAAAATATTTTTTTAAACAAATCTATCTTTATCTTAAAAAAAATAAGTCATATTCATCGATTTAATTTTAAAGAAATACTATTTTTTTTTAAATAGAGATAGTTAGATTTGTTTTCCATTTTAAAATATAGACAGATTTGTTTAAAAAAGCTAAAAAATAATATATCTTTCTGCACGAATAAAATTTAAAAGTAGTAATATTAAGTTTAGTATTACAGTCAATTTTATTGTTAACAGAATTATAAAGTAAAACAAAAATTAACACTAATAAAATTAAAATCAAAATCAAAATTAAAACTAAAATTAAAACTTAAACTAAAACTAAAATTAAAATTAAAATTAAAATTAAAATTAAAATTAAAACTAAGTTAGAAGTAAAACTAAAATTAAAATTAAAACTAAAGCTAAGATTAAAATTAAAACTAAAATTAAAAACAAAATTGAAATTAAAAATTAAAAATTTTAACATTTACATTAACATTCAAACTAATATTGTAAGTCCCTGTTTTTCAAAATTTATTTAATTAGTGTTAATTAATTTTTAATGTCATATTTAGCCTTAAAATAATTATTAGGATTTTTAGGAATTTTTCTAGAATTTTTAAAAGATTTTTAAATGAGTTTTAAATACAAAAATATCAATTTACAATTAATTTAAATGTTTTAATATCATTCTGTAATTTTTAGAATTGTTTTTATATCGTTATGCAATTAATTAGATTGTTAAAATATCGGGTTGCAATTTCCTATTTGTCTTATGCAAATTTCATTTGCATATAGATACTGTTAGGGGCCTAGCTGCAAAACCTAAACATCTAGGGACTGTTCTGTAAAACAGCCGTCACCCACCCCCGACGACTCGACTGGCCGACTGCCACGCCGACGACGACCACCGACCCACTTTTTCCCGCTTTTTTCGGCCGGCCACCGCCCTAACTACCTATAAATACCCCCCCCCCTCGACCCCAGACCGAACCCTAACCCTATCCACCGCCACGACCACCGTAGTTCCCCTAACTCCGGCGAAAACCCTAGGTCCTAAACCCTAGTTCCGACGACACCCCCACCGCCAACTCCACAGCAGTCGCCACCGCCCCCAACCACCGCCAGTCGAAGCGCCTCGTTGAGACGAACCCAGCGCCACACCGCCATGACGTCTCCTCCGCCCAGTCGCCGCCTCGAAAGCACGCTCGACTTGGACACGTACGTGTCTCTTTGGCTCTTGTGTCCTACTGTGTCTCGATTTCACATATATGACACGCCAGCACACGACGACTCTATTGGTGAGTGTGGACACGGCAAACTCGTGTCGTGCGTGTCATAATCAATCCGGACACTTAGACTCATGTGTCCCTAACTGTCAGGACACGGGATGGTTATTATTATTATTTTTTTAATATTAACTAACTTAAACCTAAATAAAACTAACTGTAGCACCCAGTTTTCTGAAATTGGGGATTTTTGAAAATTTATTATTTTTATTATTTATTAAATGGTGTTTAGGGCATGATATGATTTTTGGTGATTATTAGTGTGATTAGAACCATTTCTAAGTCATGCTAAGTCATGACTCATGACTTTGTGACTTTGTTAGTATAACTTAGTGTAAACCCTAGTTTTCTCTAACCTAGAAGTTGCCATGACCATGAGAGCTTAGCCATAGGCTTAGAACACCAAATTAGTGATTTTTAGCCTAAAGGGTATTTTGGTAATTTACTAGACTTTATTTGAGATTATGTGATTTTATTATTATTTTAATCATGGTTAAAGTCCTATGATTAGTCCCTAACATATCCTACCCTAAACTAGAGGTTAGCCACTAATCTAGAAGCATTAGGATGAAGATTGGTCATGGGGTAAAGTAAGTTAAATATCTAGATATTACTATTCTTGATATTTTGCTTAAATCACTCCAAATATCCAACCCCTTTACACAAGTCTTGCCTTAGCCTAGAAGAAAGCCAAGGACACCTCCCCTACCCCCTTGGCAGCCAAGGACCCCCCCCCCCCCCCCCCCCCCCTGGCAGCCCACAATTCTATAAAACCCCATTGAATTAATTCATGAATAATTTACATGAAATTAATTCCTAGAAAATCCATTTTTCTTCAAACCTTCACAACTTGATCATTCTTGATCCAAATTCACTCTAGTCTCTTGCATTGGGATCCTACAACATCTAAGGTGCTAAGGGGAACTAGCAATCAAGGATTTAGAAGCATTGGACATCATCAAGTTGAAGGAAGCACACCCCCCCTCTTCTTTGATTTTTATTGAAATTTCACCAATAGGTATTTTTCCCTCAAACATAGTTAAAATCCTGTTTTCTCTTCATAATTGCATTCATATAGGACTAACACAACTGTAGGACAAATTTGGTGGAAATTAGAAGTGGTTTGGTGTCCGTATCGGACACGTATCCTAAGTCTTAAACCCTCGTTTGATGAAATGCCACAAAGACTTTGTTTTTGTGTTTTTGTAAAACAAAATATATTTTTGGGTAGCCCTAGACATGTAGGACACAACCCTTACCTACTGAGCACATTTTCGAGTCGTGTCCGTGTCCAAAACGGACACGAACTCACTGTACGACACCCGGTTTACTTCCCCTGCTGCTCGACCCAATTTCCGGACACGACACGCCACATGGACACGGGAAAATTGACACAGAGGAGGGGGCAACCTCTGACATGCCCCCCCTCGAGTTTGAGACACGTGTGTCGTATAGAGGACACACGGACACGTGCACTGGTCGTGCACTGACAGTACACACGCGCGCGGGGGCCAACTTCACGCGTGTCGTGTCGCACAGACACGACACTTGGACACTGGATCATGACACTGACACATACCCCTAGACCTACCCTACCTACTGACACGAGCACGAGACACAATATTGTGTGTGTCGTGTCCACGAGACGCGTGACTCACTGCACGACGCAGTGTAAACATTGTGTATCAGTCGAGAAAACTCGACTGATACGGTGTTCGCGCCGTGTCCTGAGGACACGTGGACACGTAACAGAGTGTCCATCGTGTAGCCCTATATGTGGGCTATACGTGTGTGTGACCACGCGTCGTGTCGTGTCTCGTGGTGTGTCCACGAGACACGTGAACACGTGCACGACGCTGTGCACTGTGTTCGTGTATCAGTGCTTACCCGATTTGGAAATCACGTGTTTGGACACGCCGTGTCGTGTCGTGGTGGACTGCCATTGACACACACGACACGTATACATATGGGGCACCAATTACCAACCTTGGGATTCGAGCCTTAGCTCGTTTTTGTGTGTGTTTTTGGGTTTACCTAGTTCGAGTTCACAGTTCCTATTTTCCAGATTTTAGGATTAATTTCCAGTTTTCTAAAAACGAATTTCAAATCTATTTTTGATATAATTTATACATGTATATGTGTATTTTTAGTATGTGTATACATAGTATATGTGTATGTGTGTGTGTAGGTGAGTTTTTAGGAAATATACATGTATATACATGTGTATATACATGTATGTATATATTGTGGGTGTGTGTGTGTCTTGTGTGTGTGTGTTGGGGCCTTTCCTGGTTCCAGGAACTGGAATCCCCCTCCTTGCTGTATACAGCAGTGCCTCTCTCTCTCTCACTGTCCCTCTCTTTTTCAGTCTCTCTCTCTCTCTCTATGTCCCTCTCACTTCCCTCTATATATATATATATGTTATATATATATATATATATATATATATATATATATATATATATATATATATATATATATATATATATATATATATATATATATATATATGTTATATTATATACAACCATATATGTTGGTATATATATAGTTGAGGATATATATATATGGGTTTATATATATATATGGGATGTATATATATGTATATATATGATAGCTATCTATGTATGTATATATATTATATATATATGGGTGATTGTATTATATATATATAGTTATTCATATATTGATATATATATATACTTTGTATTAGATATATAGTGCCATTATATATATATGTGGGGGTTTGGTATTATATATAGTGTACTCCCATATTGATATATAGGTATTAGATAGATTATATATATATATCTATATATATGACTTTCTAGTATAGGTTTATATTGAAACCTATAAGTTATTAGCCTCTGGAAACCCATGATACTGGCCTATGGCCTAGGATTACTAGCCTATGGCTTGGGGCTAACCCTAATGACCCTAAACCTACTTGTTGACCCTTGTTGACTAAGGGTTGACCAAAGTCAACCTTAGGTCAAAAGTGACCTAGTTAACCTAGAAATGACTAGGAATGACCTAAAACAACTAGTTTAGCTAGTTTGACTAAAACCCTAACTAGTAGACGTAGTTTGACCTAGACTTGACCCAGATTGATCATGTTGACTAGTATTTGACTAGTTTGATTAGAAAGTTGACCAAGAGTAGACTTTTGACCAGATTGACCTAGAATCATGTAGTATGCATTGTATACTCTATTTTTACCATTGTGGACATGTTGTGACCTGTTTTACTCTAAATAGGACTCTGTGACACCAGTTCGGACATCTATTCATATCAGTCATACAGGGTAACAGGCGAGTACATTCTCTGATCTTTTTATACTTGTTAGGACTTATATTCTTGTTTTAGATTACTTTACATGATGCTGTCACGTCATTATCACTGATTGGTACTATATGGATCTTGTTATGCGATGTTATCTCCCTCGGGGTGCATCAGATACAGTTGTCATGTGCTTTTTACGAACATCTTGTATTTCATGTACACCGCTTTCATGTATACTCTTGTGCAATCTTGTACTCTCATGATCACATGAGCAAACATGATAAAAACCTCTTGTATAAGGTAACGTAACTTGACTGGATCCTTGTGTATTGATTGGGGAGGGTGAGTAGGAAATGGTTATGTGATCAAATCCCATCTTGTACAAATTCTTGTGAAATCTTGTGAAATCTTGTATATGTCCTAAGCCTGTTTATATAACCATCTCATGCTCTAAATCACAGGTTACCTACAGTTCTTACTTATCGTATATATAGATATTTCCAGTTATCAAATCTCTCTCATTTTTATATATATTTCTTTATAGTCCATGTATCTTACTCTATGCATGCTTTACATTTCCCAACATGATATGAACTGCGTGAGATGTATTGTGCTCGTTCCTGTCCTGACTGGGCCTGTTGAAAATATTACAGATGATGATGGTGACTGTCCTACCTTCTATGGGATACATGAAGGTGACCTTCAGGAGCCTGAGGAGCATCTAGCTCAGTAGAGGGTGCCTAGTCTAGTCTAGTGTTTATAGTTTTCATTTTGTATCGGATTGTTCCGATTGTTAGTTGTGACTTAGTTATATTTCAGATCTTGTACTTATTGTGTTGGATATCTACTTTGTGTGGTGTGATAACTCTATATATATTCAGTTCTTTCTTTCGTCTGATTCCATATCATGTTCTATCTTGTCTTTCCTAGACTTGTGTTTGAGATATAGAGTTGAGATGTTATGTTATACCTCCGTGCGGAGATGACAGGTTTATATGTCTTATTGTTAGATGTTAGTTGTTATAGATAACATATACAGCGTTCTACCGCCGACACTGCGGCGTAGGCTGGACGTACCCACGTTCTCGTGCCCCTAATCAGGGTGCGGGTCGTGACACTAACCTAAGTCCTAACCCTAACACAACGAGTGGGCTGACCCCCTGGCCAGCCCGACCGAGTCTAAGAATTCGGCTCAGTGGCCCGAGTTCGAATCCCCCCCCTTTCCCGTGCTGTTATTTCCTTTTCTTTTCCCTTTTCTTTTTCTTTTTGTTTTATATATTTTTTTTTCTTTTTCTTTTTCTTTTTTGTTTTATATATATATATATATATATATATATATATATATATATATATATATATATATATATATAGATATATATGTATACATGTATTTGTATATATATATGTATTATTATATACTATATTATATATATATATATGCTGTTTATATATATATATATATATAATATATATATATATATATATATATATATATATATATATATATATATATATATATATATATATATATATATATATAAAATATATATATATATATATATATATATATATATATATGCTGTTTATATATATATGCTGTTTATATATATATATATATATATATATATATATATATATATATATATATATATATATATATATATATATATATATATATATATATATATATATATATATATATATATATATATATATATACTTTATATTTAGTACTTTATTATATTATATTATGTATATGTATTTATGTACACATATGTATATATGTATATATTTTCATATGTATATATATTATTATATATATACTATTATATATATGTATACAATATTTGTATATATATATATATATATATATATATATATATATATATATATATATATATATATATATATATATATATATATATATATATATATATATGTATTTTTAACCTATATATATATCCATTATGTAAATATCTATATATTTATATGTATATATAAATATTGTAGATATACATTTTGTATATGTATTTCACTCTACCTAATGTAAATTATTATTAAGTAAATATACTTGTCATATTTTTAGGACTACTATGTATAATTTTACCTTATTAAAATATTAATATTTATTTTGCACTTTTACCACTTTGTATTTTTTGGTGTATTTAAATTACTGCAACCATTTGGTGTCCAAGCCTAGCATGGGTTTTTTTGCCCAAATGTGTTTTCATACATTCAAGACCTGTACAAGTCATATTGGACTTGATTCATGGCCTTGGGTCCTGTATTTGAACTTTGGTTCAAACTATGTACATGGACAAAATACGCAGATAATTAATTATTTAATTTCAGATTGTGTGCAATGCTGTTTTTGAATTTCTAAAAATACTTAAAGTACTGTTAAAATTTTGGAAAAATAGGATTTAGATACTATGTTAATTTAGCTAATTTAGTATAATTTTTACAGTATTTAATTTACAGTTTTGCCACTATTTTGACATGTGAAACCAGAACTCATTTTCTGTGTACTTAGGAAAACTGATTTTTATAAAATACTTGTACTGGTTAATAAATTCCAGAAAAATTATAATAAATTTCTATAATTAACAAGGATCATTTTGGTACTTTATTTTATGTAAAATTAAGTTTTTTGTCTATCTCAAAAATTGTTGGAACACAATGTTCATTTGATTTATTTATTGAATAAATACGACTTGCAACTTTTTGAGTTTTAGCCGTATTGAACCTCACCCCTCACTAGTGTAAAGACCCTAGAAAGTTAGTTAAAGTAGTGTGTCACCCCACATTTGTCTCCTATGCTAAAGTTATCATTTTGGCTAGGTGTCCAGTCACAAGTCGTGTTGCACCAATTAGTGTCTTAGTGTTTTAGCTTAGTGTAAAAACTAAGTTTATGTATTTATTTCTACAGTGACGAGTTACCAGACATCTATAGCACTTTTATCGCAGTTTGCTTTGCCTTACTTTGCTAGAGGCAAGTACTTTCTACAAACTTTACATATTGTTACATCTATGAACTATGATCGAACCATGATAAATGCTGATCCTTGGGGTAGCAAGTTAGATATTCACATGTTGTACTTTCAGTTACTACCATGCTTAGAACAATCTTTATATATCTCTCACATGATTAGATTCTGGGTTATGGAGAAACTGTTAGTAGCATACGTGATCATACCCCCATCTCCGTACGTATGTACCGAACAAGGTTGACATTTTATATGTATACCTTGTCGTAGGCTTTATCTCAAAGCGGATTTGTGCGTATGTACATCTGTCGCCGTTTCACTTGTACGGAAGTACATTTCATTATGTGCCCCCAGCACATTGTACATCTATTGACCGATCACGTACCTGCTACAGTTTTAAACATTACATATACATCTGTCTCTATGACATATGTGTCCTTGCCATGATAGACTATGTGATGCCATGTTTCCAGTTATTTCCTCTTATGTTCATTTCCATGTTTCATATGCTAGTTTGCTAGATTCAGTACTTGCTCTCGTCCTGACAGGATAACGTTGTAGGTATCCTTACTGAGGAGGAGTTACTCTGCGACACATATTATGGAGATACTGCCGAGGACCCGGCTTTGCCATACGAGAATGTTCCTGCGGGAAGACTCGTCTAGTTTGCATAGCTGCTTGGAATATTTAGTGTAGTCATGTATTAGGCTACGTATTTGTAACTGGACATATATCCAGTTTTACATTTCAGATCACTTGTACTTTGGACTTATTTCTATATTAGACGACTTTTGTGTTTGGAGCATTTATGACTTTTATTCACTTATAGAACTGTTAGCACATTTAGTCTTATCTTATTATTTCTAGAACAACTTACTGTGCTTTATCTCAAGCACAGACTGGACATGACTCGGCCCGGCCCAACAATTTGGGTAACGGATCGTGACAAATATAAACATTAAAATTAACATTAACATTAACATTAATTTTAACACCAATATTATTAGTAATATATAATATTAATATTGATTTTAACAGATTAACATTAAATTAAATATTTTAAATATTTATTTATTTTGAAAGATATATTATTTTTAATAATATTATCTAAATTTAAAATTAAATTAAACCTAAAATTAAAAATAAAATTTACATTAGAATTAACATCAACATTAATATTAACATTAATATTAATATTAACATTAAATTTAATATTTTTAACTATATATTATCTTTAAAGATATATTACTTATAAAAAATTATCTCTGTTTTAAAAATAATAAATTACATTATATGTCTCTATTTCTTAAATATAAATAATTTTATCTATCTCTATTTTTAAAAAATTAATACATAGATAAGTCTTAGTTTTAAAATAGAGATAGGTTTGTTTTTAAAAGGAGATATTTATTTTTTTTAAGGAAAAATTTTTAGAAGAGAAACGTATATATATTTATTAGGTATTATTTTTTTCTCTGTAAAAAAATTGGTCTATCTCGTAAACGTTTTTCGTACAAGGAGGGACGGGACATTCAGTGTAGGAAAAAGAAAAAAAAATTGCCAAAGAAAAAAAAATGAAATAAAGGGCTATGATTTATCTATGTCTAATGAGCACACCTCCTAAATGAGCAAATGAGCACAACTATCTTAGTTTTAATTTTAATTTTAGTTTAATTTAATTTTAATATCATTACTAATTTTAATATTAAATTTTATCTAGTGCTAATTTTAGTTTTATTTTTAATTTTAATACTAGTAGTATTAAATTATATTACTATTTTTAAAGTTGATTTGTTTTGAAGATATATTATTTTTTATCTTTTTTTACAAATCTATATCTACCTTTTTAAATAAAAAAACAAATCTATCTATCCCTATTTTTAAAATATATATTTTAACATTAAATTGATGGATATGACTTATCTTTTTAAGATAAAGATAGATTTGTTTTAAAAAATAGATATTTAAATTTTTTAAAAATATGAAAAGAAACATGTATGTTTAGTATTACCGTACGTTTCCCCTAAGTTCAAAAGAAAAGAAAAAAACTTAAGAAAAAACAAAGAAAGAGCTAAAAAAAAAAAAGGAAAGGAGAGATCATTAAGATCATTAATATTCAATATGTATCCTTCTGTGGTCGATATTATTTATATCCCTTCCTTAATAATAGGTTAAAATTTCAACCATTAGATTAAATTTGAGATAACATCCAATGAATATAGATAATTGTGCTCATTTGCTTATTTAGGAGGTGTGTTGATTGGGTAGGCAATATATATATATATATATATATATATATATATATATATATATATATATATATATATTATTTCAATTTTTTTGTTTTTTTGTATTAATATCATAATGTATTTATGTACAATGATCTCAATCAGTAAAAGGAGCCAACCTTGTCTAAAATCACTCTAGACATCTTCAGTCGAATTCTATATTATTTAGGATGACATTCAAGGTCGTGGACTTGCCTTCGAATATCCTCTTATTTCTCTCCTTCCACACATGCCAAACTGCTGATAGGAGTTTGATTCTAGCTCTTTTGTACTCTTATTGTCCTCTATTTTAAAAGCAACTATGTTACGCCCCAGAACCAGAATACTGGAGAGCGGGGGAATGACTCAGCCAGCTACGTATTACGGGTAGATGAATACCGTATAATACGATCAATGTTGTCTAACCAGACGAGGGGGTGCATACTACATGAAAGTCTCACTATGGTCACTTCACATCTATTGTCTC
This sequence comes from Iris pallida, assembly GCA_029216955.1. Lineage (NCBI taxonomy): Eukaryota > Viridiplantae > Streptophyta > Magnoliopsida > Asparagales > Iridaceae > Iris > Iris pallida. The sequence continues at coordinate 26,388,010 of JANAVB010042420.1, read as the reverse complement.
AATCATTCAAACAAGGAACAGAAATAGAGAACATGTAAGATAAAGCAGTAAGGCGTCCCAAACGCTCTGTCAAAATGTTCTTGATATCTGGCTTTACAAAATATAGCCAGATTGATGTAGCAAAAGTATACACAATTGTTATCAGCTGCAGCCTGACTTAGTTGTAATTATGTAAAAGTAAGTACAAGACAATCCGACTAACATGTCGGTGCCAAACGGCAAAGTATAAAGTAAATAACAAAACGAGTGGAAAAGTAAGGAACCTACTCGAGTCCTCCTGCGATCATCCCTCTAGTATTGACCATCTTGGGGGTGGAAGTAAGCTGGATCCTCAGGGACCGGCTCTAAATCTGGCCATGCAAAACCAGAGAGGTTAGACCTCTAATAGCAAGTACCGCAAAGAAGTACGATATGAAGGATGAAACCAGTAAATAAAAGAATATAATAATAGATCTCTGCTTGCCACTGGGATTCACATAACATCACGACACTTCGAACCAACCTCCCAACCAAACAAGGACAGAAGTTGGCCCGTCATGTCCTGACATTCTGATCATCTCAGTTAGGTAACAGAGTAGATACAGTACACAAACAAATCAATTTAAACAGCCATTCAACTACTACGGCTTGCTACTGTGATTTCCAAGTTATCCTGGAACTATGCAATAAAGGATTCCTCAGTTCTTACTATGTGTAAGCAAGACTAGTTTATCCAGTCAATCAATTGCGCCAATCATGAATTAGACGAGTCCCAGCAGGACGTCCGTCATCAATATACAATATTCAATAAATAATATAACCAGATACCGTTCCATGCCCGTGTGGCAGGTTTACAGTATCTGTGGGGACCAGCCGGCCTGTCGGGCACTACTAGTCCCAAGAGGGCTGCCATGTACGAACTCGAGAATTCGTTCTCTCCATGCAATCATTATTTTATTTAACTTAATAGCCTCTATGTTAAGCGAAATCCCATGCCGTGGATCATGGTCATTCAAATGAGTACTTTCGTACGGGGTACGATATGCACTTCCACAACGATACCAGTGTGGTTAGGTTGTAGGTCTTACATAGCGTAATGCAACAATCAAAACTAACCACGGGATAATTATGTCTTGACCATAAAGTACACATGCTGTGGTTTGTAGAAAAATAAATAAATAAATAATTAAATAAGAGAATTGAAGCCTGCATGTGTCTGTATGCCAATGTTTGGGACTAGTCAGTCGATTATAATAGTTCATAATATGTCTCATTCATTCATTTCAATAAGACGACTAGCCAGCCTCTTAGTTCCAACTAGGAACGCATGATCAATTATTAATCGAGATAACCAATAATGTTATTTTAATGTTCAGACAATAATTACTGTTAATAAATGCCAAGACAGTCAATCAATGTTAATAGATGTCAATCAATGCCATTTTGGAACAAGAATCAGCCAAGAAGGCATTTAGAATCAGAGTTCATGCGGCCAGGAAATCATGCGGCCAAGGAAATTTAAACTCATACGGCCGGACAAGGATGATTCCATGCGGCCGAAAATGAGTAGTCCCATGCGGCCAAAATCTGCAAGCCTTAGGCGACTAGAACTAAAGGGGTCTCATGCGGCTATGGTTAAAATACGACCATGCGGCCAGGGGAAATTCTATGCGGCTGGGGAATAGCAATCCCCATGCGGCTCGAAAATGACATGCGCCCATGCGGCTCGAAATGACATGCGCCTATGCGGCTCGAAATGACATGCGCCCATGCGCCCATGCGGCTGAACATAGGACAAGCCTATATGCGGCTAAGGAAAACCAAATTCATGCGGCCAAGGATAGGTGCAACCCTATATGCGGCTGAGAGGTCATGCAGCGTCATGCGGCCGAGAATGATCAGCGCCATGCGGCTGCAGGACTGAATGCATATGCGGCTAGCTAAGAACTCATGCGGCAGATAAGTCTCATGCGGCTGACTAAGCCCATGCGGCTGGGATTGGAATCAGTCTCATGCGGCTCAAACGAATGAACTCATGCGGCTGGAATGCCCATGCCCATGCGGCTAGAATACCCATGCGGCCAGGAGACTTGCCGCATGAAGGCTCATGCGGTCAAGCTTTGTCATGTGGCCAGAACTGTTCTTCTTCTCCGAATTCCTAAGGACAGAACCATGGAAACCATTGCTTCCATGCTCTCTAAATCCTTCATTCTAAGCCCAAATCTGAACTTCCATAGGTCAAAATGGGGTAGAACGAAATTCTCTACAACATGGAACCATCAAAACTTGGAGATAACAAAGTTTACTAGATCAAAACCTAAGAAATCCGAAAATGCATCAAACTTAGATCTACAACAAATAAGCCATAAAAATTGAAAATGCTAAGTACTAAAGAGACTTGGAATCAAATAAGGAAGATGATGGAACAATAAAAATGGGGATCCATCAAGAAGCAAGTTGGCACTTGTCTAGCTCTCCTAGGTTGGTGGAAGAGTTTAAGAGAAAGAAGAAGGAGAGTAATGGTGAAGTAATGAAGAGAGAGAAAAGAGGATGGGCTTTAAATGGAAGGGGTGGTGGTAGGTGGGGGTTTGGTTCGGTTCATGATGAACCACATAAATAAACCAATCTAAGCCGATCTTAAAGCAAAGCTAAAGCAGAGTATAAAAGCAGGGAGTAAAATACAGAAATAAAATTGCAGGAAATTAATTAACATAAAATTAAAGGAATTTAAATACAGAGCAGTACATGATAAATATTTAAATAAATACACTTAAATAGTACATGGATTTAAAACACGTATTCTGGGAACGGAAAGTGACAAACTATCTCTTCGAAGATAACTTGCAGTCTATCTCTCCCAGTGTTTGTAACACCCAGTCGATTCCGACATGCTTGCCATATACAACCTGCAATTGGGCACTGCAAGAATAAGTGATCACACGTCTCCAATCCTCTACCACATATATAGGTAGGTAGGTTTGGAGCAGGCTTGTGCGGTCTAGGCCGAGTTTGACCGGCCTGGTCTGGCTGCCCTGCCCATTGCACACCTTGTGACTTATGACTTAGTCCATATGATTTAAAAGAAAATTTGTAAAATTGATTCTGATAGTACATATTAGACTTGACATATATGATTTAAAAGAAAGAAAATTCTAAAAGCACTTCATATTTTGCTTGGACAACCCATTGCTTCAGAACAACCTAAATTTTTGTAATTTTTACTCATGACATCCCCAAATTTACTTTGGGCTGCACCCTCCTCCCTCCTCCCTCCTCCCTCCCAAACATTCCCAAAATCCTTTATTCTTAATTCTAAATTTATATTATCTTTCTTTAAATTCCCAAACCCCTTTCTCTCCAACTCCTTCAATTCCAAGCAATGCCTAAATTAGTTAGATAAAATAGTTCTAGATTTAGGGTTGATATTCGAACTTTCCAACCCTAAAAATTAAATTTAGGGTTTCAAAAAATCGAACAGAGCCGAAAGTCGGACTTCAAACCAACATGACTGTAGGCTAATTATACAGTTCTATAGTATATACATAGGACTGTAGAAATTTTCTACAGTCGTATAGTACCTGTAGGACTGTATAAAATTTTATAGTCATGGATTGAAAATTTCCTACAGTCCTATTTATAAGCAGGATTTTAGAATTTTCTTACCGTCCTAAATGATTGAGAGCCAAATATATGTTGGCAATGAGTTCCAGTTAGGACTCTCAACTAGCTGACAATCCTATCATAATTTAGGACTGTCAAGTTTGTTGACAGTCATAAATGATTGGGGGCTTTAATATACTGATATTGAGTTTTAATTAGGACTGTCAACTTTGTTGACTGTCCTAATCTCTTAAGGACCGTCAATTTGTTGACCGTCCTACATTATGATAGGACTATCAACTTTGTTGAATGTCCTAATCTCTTATAGGACCGTCAATTTGTTGACAGTCCTACATTATGATAGGATTATCAAATTTGTTGACAGTCCTACAGTATTGTAGGACTATAAAATTTGTGATAGTCCTAAAACAAAGGTAGGGTTATCAACTTTGTTGACAGTCCTATATTATTATAGGACCATCAACTTTGTTGACAGTCCTAAAGCAAAAATTTGGGCTGCATTCAAGCAAAAAATTGAGTGACAAACTTGTAAATAAACAGAAAAAAAATTGAGCTGTTCTAAGCAATTTTTGAAGTGCTTTTCCTAAAAGAAAAAGGCCCTCGGGGGATTAGTCAAGATGAATTGTACAAATATTTTGTGGAGGTGGTTTCAAAATCATAGTAATCGAGATGTCAGATAAAGTACGTAATTTAATAATTACTTGTAATTGTAATTCTTGACAATAATATCATAAAAAATCACATATAATCTTATGTACATGATAATGTACGTTTTACTTTTTAATTCATATGATACTTTTAGATTAAAAATAAGCTTCTATTGTTAAAATCCATCTATTTTTTCTCTCATGTGATGGCAAGGCGAATTCGTATGTCCTATTGTGAACCCTGGCCGAGGGAGAAGGATCAGTTCACATTGCTAAATCGTCTGAAATATACAGCACTAGTGACTAGACCTGTGTATTCAAAGAAATCAAAGTATATACAACTTGCATAATTTTAGTACTTGTACAAAAATACAAAGAAGGTGCTTCAATCTACAAAACTTCTACAGGAACAAATAATGAATTTTGACTACCAAGTCGCATTGTATTTCTGTCTACCAAGTCTCTAATCCGTTTGGTTAGCCAAGGGGATCAACTACTTTTAAGTAGGGTTAAGTGGTTTCTTTAACCCTATCTACTCCTGTAACAAATATTCCTTGCCAGAAACTGAAATAATTCATTACAAGAAAGCCACCTAAATCTTCCAAGAAATCTCCTGTGTAGAACATAGTAAGAACAAACTTGAAAAATAGCATTTCGAACACAGCAATTGACAAGGAGACACCAGATATAATGTAAACAATGAGTTAGCAAGGCAGACCAGAAGAACATGAAACAGACTAGTGGCACAAAAGGAGCAACAATAGAAGGGAAAAAAAAACCATGTCTCCACTTAGCTTTTGGATTGTACCACTGTTCTAAAAGGCAACCTAGGTGGCGCCTGGTGCCAGCCCAATGCCCGCTTATGCGTCCGCCTAGACCCTCCGACATCCGACTATGCATGTTTTAGGATTTATGAACTTTTTCTACAATTTTCAGTAAATTTTTTAGTTTTTATTTATTTATTTTTGAACCGCCTAGGTGGGCTAGGCGTTAGGCGGCGGATGCCAGTCCGACTAGCGCCTAGCGCTTTTCACAACCTCGGATTGTACAAACAAGTTTTACATAATTCACATTTGACAGGTATGTTCGTTTACAAGAAACGCACACCTGCATTAAACGAATAGTTCTACCGATTTGTACAGGCACACAAATCAACTAATAATGTACACAAGAAGTACCAGCACAATAGCCAATTTACAAAGTAATTTAGAGAACTATACAGTTGTATAACCATATTCATCCTTCTTGAGTTGTTCAATCAACAGTTCCATCGTCTTCTTGCACGAAGACATGTAGTGATCCTCTATCATTGCGGGAGAGAGCCGAATCTTACCGTATAGATCTCTCGGAGTCTCGTATATCCCCACTCTTTGTTCATCTTCGATGCTCCCACACCGGTCAGTCCCCGAGGCTGGCATCATAACCATATGCATAATTCGACCTGGTGGAAAGTAGTGGTGTCTCTCCAAGACAGCAGGTTCAATGGGGTGTTCCTTCTTCCGTTCAGCCACTGCTTTTAAAGCAGCTTTTTCGTTTTCAAGCTCGAGCTTCAAGTTTCCTTCAGCCTCTTCTTCTTCTTTCATAGGACCACCTGAGACTCGAGTAGACTTCGCTGACTCCTCCACTGTGCATTTCTCTCCCCCCATGGAACAACCAAAGTCCTGCTCTCCTGCAGCTTCGTTACATTGACCACATTCTTTAGGACACGCACATATTTTAGTCGCACATCCTTGTGCACCTATGCATGAGCAGCAAGAGACACATGATCTGGTCTTTGCAGCAGCCTGTGTTCCATTCTGCGCACTCTTCTTCACCACCTGCAGTAGAATTTCAAGCAAGAGGAAGAAAAAGATCAATAGTTCGAGCATTTCTAGTAAAAGTTTGTTGGAGTAAATAATAACTGATAACGGCATCCTGCTCAAGGTTCCATTTTTTATGTCTACCCTCATACGGCTCTGACAAGTCTTGTAATGGCCATTATAACAGTTCGAACTTTCCAAGTGTCCACATTTATGTGTAGACACGACTAATTCATTATATAGTTTCCATAGATGTACGAACTCTTATATAGCCATTACTGCAAATGCTATGTAAACTGTAAACACATCAGCTAACTTGTATCTACTGGGAGCACACAAGACAGAATGAGCTAGATTTTACCAAATATCCTTCTCAAGCTTCCCATGTTTGCTTCCTTTAATCTTATTTTGTTCAAAATAGCTGGCTACACATATATAATAAGCATGTTTTCTGGAGAATATTATCAGTACTTTTTTATAACTATTCCAGTAGACAGTTAATCTGTTTAGCTCAATACTCTTGTGTTGATGTAACTGCAACTTCCAACTATATTACCTGAGGTTTGCTGCTGACACTCCTTGAACAGGATAAAAATGGTAGACAAGATCTTAAAGAAAGAACGGAATTTTTAACGACATTTAAGAATCGTGTATGTTTCTTCCAGAGTTCTCTCATCCATGACGATGCTCTAACCTGAAACAAATAAAAGTAACATATGATCTTTATAAGTGTGTGTCTATGATTCAACAACTACACTCACATTACGTAGTTGGATATCCTACCATTAGTGAGGTGAGTCCAACTTTGTAACTATGTTTTTGTTGAAGTCAATATTTAAACTAACTACATAATATTATCTAAACATATATCCAAAGTTCTAATTTAATTTTTTTAACATTTTTTTTATGCATGTGCAGGTTACTACTCTAAATAAACCACAAAAAGAATACTAAAAGAATAGATATTTTCCTTAATATCAATGGGAGAATTTCCATGAACATTGTTAAACTATTGTGACGAAGTTCATAATAATGTTATAGTTTTCAATTTCATTACACACTCTCGATCTGGGGACGATTATGCAACTGATTAATTTCAATTATATGGTCACCTGGAATTTTGCTTATCAGCTCTAGATTATCGGATGAGCTGTTTGATTACTGCCTATAAAAACCTAGTTAATCTGAATTTTAGAACAATGTTCAGAAGCCGATAAAGATTTCGTACATAATTTTGAAACTACTAACAAAATCATATAGTGCACAGTACAATACTGACATTTAGAAGTAAGGGCAAGAGAAATATTTTTCAGCCATTTCTAATAACTGGGAGATCATAATAATGCTCATTACTTTAAAACTGAGAGGGAGAAGACACAAGCTAAAATATTAGAAAAAGTGAAAAATGATTTTAGAGGTTTTCAAAACAAAAATGAAATCAGGCTTAAGGGGGGTAATATAGAAACTACCATCAATAAGCTTCTATTGCTGTATTTCATTTAATTTTACATGAAAAGAAAGATTGTTTCCTATTGTTGCAACAGTTGTTGAGTGCCTGAGACAACTGAGATATTTTTGAATTGTTATCTAAATTTGTGATATCATTATTAACTTGAGGATATGTTGGAGAAGTGTCAAACATCTGTCTGGCTAGGAAAGAGTTTCATGCCACATGTTTACAAGGCAACTAATTGTCCATGTACACGGGAACAATATGTGAAGTTGTGTCGAACAATTATAATATTACTGATGAAAGATGTGGAGAATACCTCAGAACGAAGATTGTCAATAGAAGCAAGCGAACACGCAGGAACTATATCAGAACCATTAATGACAGTAGTGATAAAGTCTTTGCTTGATTCTGCCAAGTCCCATGTCATGCAGGAAGCTGGAAGCAACCATATGTTATCAGTAGTTGATAAAGCACTCATCACGTACAATATGTAGGTCCTGAAAACTCAAAATTCACTAAAAGACATCTTTACGTATGAAAATAAGGCAAATGTGGGGTACTTGGTTATCTGCACTAGTATATATGCACGTGCATTGCACGTATTTCATACTGCTTGAAAAAGCAAACAATAGTTTCAGCTGCCTACATTGTCTCTTAGGCTCCTGTGCTTATTAACTATTATTCATTTTCGAAGCTCAGCTTTTTAGTTTCTCTTTTGGCTCCTATACTATATACAAGCATGCATGTGTACCTTTTAATACATATTTTATTAATTATTACATCCAAACTTAACTTTAATTAATCTTTTTAATTACCCAGATACCCCTATTATTAACTTCAATTAAGTTTTTTAATTAGTAAATATATTGAAGGGTATTTTTGGAAAGAAAATTTCCACGATGAACCCGAACTTTTGGTATTATATAGTAGAACAGATTAAGAACCTAACTGGCTCTATTTTCAGCATTTAGCATGTTTTTCTTCAGCGCCCAAAAAAAGTGCCATAACGTTAGAAGGCTCATGCTAATACATGGTATGCGTGTTTCTTTTTCTTTCTTTTTTTGGGTGGGTGGGAGGGGGTTGTAACTGTGTAGATGAACTGTTAAGAGGGGAGGAGTTAGGAGTTTACAGGAACTTCTTTGAAGAACTGCTGAAACCTGGATTGAAAACCTAAAAGGACAGCTAAATTTGAAGAAGAACCTTAAACGAGGAAGTGGGTTCTTGACTAAGATACATAGCGTAGCTGCGTAGGACATGTGTCCTACAAAAATTCGTCGTGTCCATCCCTGTCCAACATGGTATACGTGTTCATCTGTGTCTGCAAGTGTTCCATGAATGAAAGTCCAAGGTTCAAAGTATCGGCATCGGAATCGGTATGGACCATTCATATGAGTATCGGGATCAGCAATATCGGTAGTATCGGCAGTTTCGGATCGGAATATCGAATTTCCTGGTATCGGAAAGCAAATAATTATTAACAAATTAGAAAGTATATTTCATATATTTAGACATAATTTTAAGTATTCCCAGTGTTGTTCTTAGCATTTTTGAAATTGAATGAAAAGTACAACCTTACTATATTTTTACACCCTTGTTGAATGGTCTCTCTCGTTCAATTTTCTTTGTCGAATAGATCGGAAAATAGACCCAATGTCGGTATCGGTTGGTATCGGGTATCGGTTGGTATCGGATCGGGATATGCCAAACTGTAACAGTATCGGCCGTATCGGATCGGTATCGGCCAATAGTGTAGACTATGCATGAATCATATAGGATTCATAAGATGGATACTAATATGTCCTAGTTGCCATTTGCCAATACTAGGTTATTTAAATATACGTGCCCATTCAGTAATCAAGTTCCTTGCATCCAAACAAAAACTCAACCACACACATATATGCCCGTGCCCACGTATCAAGATTATGGAGAGTTGTCATGTCAGACATACAATTTTCATGTACACTGATTGTATGTTCATGAAGATTTGGGTGTAGGATGAGATGGCATGTGTCATAGACATGAATGCAATTTTCTAGAGCAAATTGTATCATCTTACCTATCGTCTAGACTCTTTATAGTCAAGGTGGAACTTGTAGAGTGCCTCTCCGTTGAATCAGCTTAAACTACATATCCAAAAGGTACGTGTACCTACCTACCAACTGGTCACCTAGATTTTATGGTATGACTCTCTCATGCACATAGCTACTTTGTCTAGGAATTTGTCACCTACATAGTGGGTTCCCATCATGTAGACAACCGGTCATAAAAAAATCGTCAAATCTTTGTAAAGTTTCTTATGCTCCATAGCTGATCCACGTCAAATCTTTATGAAGTTTCTTATGCTCCATAGCTGACCCACTGCGATGATGAGACGATGATGATGATGATTAGAGGAGATGGATATAGAGAAGCAGAAAAAGGAGTCATCAAAGCCAAAGTCCAAAAGGACCAAAGAGGAATGATGTTGATTGAAAATAGATAGAAGAACCTAGAAATAATCAGAGGAAAACTAATGATGTTGATTGAAAATAGATAGAAGAACCTAGAAGTAATCAGAGCAAAACTTTGTAGAGGTAGAACTAAAATTCAGATAATGGATACTCGACAATGTGTCAGCATATATCCGGCAATACAAACTCATAGCGCCAGAAATAAAATTCAGTTTATACATTATTATGACATACACTGGAAAAAGATATTACATTTAATTTTTTGAAGAGATTCCAATACATCTCTCAAATATATTAAACTCAACGGAGATGGATTTGGGGTACAAAAAAACTAGAGTTAGAAAATATAAGCTATACCTATTCTGTAAGTTTAAACTTTTAGATGATGAAGGATTGAAGGCTTTCATTTCTTTTGCTAAAAGTCTTTATCGATTGTAAAATACATATGTCGAGGTACTTGTCATTTATTTGTATACCTAGAGAATTAATTCAGACTACAAAGAGAGGAAAAAAGTAGATATGATACAAATAATTAGGGCTTATTTGTATAACACACTTGTTAACAAATTGATTGTGTCTACTTATTAAGCCTCTTCATATATATGGGGGTTAGACTGCAAACATCTTGAACCTCCCCAAACCCTAGACCTTGCGTAAGCGGGAGCCTCATGGCACTAGGACACCATTTATACTCATTAAGCTTCAAATACTTTCATGAAATGCTATGTAAATAAATTGATCATGTGTACTGATAAGCTTGTAATGTTTTTAAATAGTAAAAAGGAATAGGTCCACTATCTTGAAGCTGGCCGTCTTGTTTTTATAGCATGACTCTCTCATGCTAATATCAACATTGGCTAGGAATTTGGTACCAAAATAGAGGACTGATGTCAGTCAGTCATAAAAACATTCTAATTCTTTTATGGAGCTTTTTTGTGCTCCATAGCTGCTACCGTCCATTGACCAAATTTGCTGCTCAATAAAGGTTAATCTTGACTTTGCGATTTAGACTACATTACAATATGCTTTTCTATGGGTTTAAAAGAATTTGTATCGCTTTTAGTAATTGTTTTTTTGTGAGATTGAAATTTGACCCAAAAAAACGTGTTGAACCAACCCTTCAATTTTTTATAGAAAGTGAAATCTTGACATTTATCTGCAACAATTCGTTTGATGTGTTCTGAACTTAATAGATACATAAGAGCATTTACTTAATGATGTTATATATAAACAAGTAATGTAGTTTTGAAGCAATTACCAGACAGAAGCTTTATGCAATGAATAGAATCCATATATCGACCAATTAGCACCAATATTATCCTATAATTGTTGGTACTGGTCAATATTGCTTAGAAAACAGAAATACTATTCTGGCATGTATGTGCATAAGCATACCATAGCATCTAGTGTACCTAGATGATATATCAGCTGGTATGACCAATGACCAAGATGAATCAGATGCAGAAATCAATATACTAAGGAGAAGAACTAACTTAAGCACACTTATGTAACTTCTTTTCTCACTATAGTATAGACACAAAAATCTCTTTTTCATGTATTATTTAAAAATAATCAGATGAAGATGGATAGGTGATTTTCAGAAAATACATGCCTGGAGAAAATACAATACAAGTGCTTGAAGAAAACTCAATGTGTTCCCGAAGAATATATGTTAAGAGAGAAGCAATGCCACCACCCAACGAATTCCCAACAATCTAATGACCAAAAGAGAGGTTACTATCAGTCGCAACTCAGTAAAATGGAAATTACAATTGTAGCAATCAGAATGTTATTGATGGTAAATAACTGCAGTATTCATGAGAGCAAAAAAAAAGGAGAATATCAACCATGAATATAATTCATTAAGTCATTTTTAATTAATAAATGTCCAAGGTGTAGAACTTGCCCTGTGACAAGCATCCAACACTCAAGTATGTACTTTAAAACAAATGGACTGTCTGACTGTTTATTTGGGATTTAGAGGATAGTAAGTTCCAGGAGATAATTTTGAGGTCCATTGGCCATCGGTGCAAGATTTCTAGAAATTAACTACAATGTATTTTAGTGCATGATATTGTTTAGATATATGGAATATATAGAACAATATGAGTTTAGGTCCACTTTTCCTCATGAAATATTCTACAGGAAGTTGCCTGCAAAATAAGCAACTAATCTGACCAGTCATATATAATAGCATTTGGTGAGTGTTAAAAATATAAATATATAACTCTCAACTCCCATCATAAATCTAGAGATTTGGTGCAGTGGCCGCGACTTCAACCTGGTATGAGAGCAACCCAGGAACCCAGGTTTGAATCTTTTATGGCTCACATTTTAAACAGATTAAAATAAAATATTATACCACTGTGTGAATCCTATCTGCCCAAAATGGGCCTTCGACTTGCGGGAGCATGTTAAAATATAAAATATATAACCCTCAGCCCTCACTTCTGACAACCTCAAAGGGGAATAGATGCCAGAGAGAAATGGGGTTGCATCTTACAAAATGGCAATAGAAGCGGCGTGTATGGCAGAAACCAGGGTTTGGCAATAAATAAAAGTTGTATAAAGTAGAACAAGAACAACTGGTGAGTTTGTTTAGTTGTGCTTCAAAACTGAATAGGTCCTTATTGAGGGGATTTTGGAAAAAAAAAAAAACCCATCAATTGGAATACTTTTAATAAACACAAACGTATAGAACCCCTTCAAATACATTTAACTTACTTTTCTTTTACTAGCTACAGCTATTGTGATTTTCTACTGAACTCTCAAGGCAACCTAAGGTGATGGCTGTTATAAGCGACAACAAAGTAAATGTAGATAAAGTTCCTTTTAACACTAGAGATCAGATAAGCAATTTCAGCTTATTGTACATTTAATGTCAGTGGAATGACTTATCCATAACTCAAACCGTAAGGAAACTATGAAGATATACCTTAATGCCATAAGCTGGATATTCATAAACTGCTTTGGTAAGATATGGAGTAGCACATTTCGCGATCCAGCGAGCTGCAGCAAGCATCCCAAAGTGCGCATAACCCAAAACTAATTTGCTGATACCACCTTCATGTAAAACCAAATAATGGAATGGGACTACATAACCAGTTGCAGCTGTCAGTGTATCTTTCATGCTATGCATCCCTCGTATTATTACTAGAAAACATTTTGAATCTCTATCACGTAAAATTGTGAAAGCGGGCTTTAGAAACTGCAGAATATTAAAGTACTTTCAGGAAACAATTTTAGATCATAAAAAATTATTTCGTAATTAGAAATTAGTAGGCTATAAATTTATATAGAATTGATGATATCTAAAAGAAATCCTACACCTAGAAGTCAGCAATACAAAAGAAGGGAGGAGGAAAAGAGAAGTGATTTAGCCAGCATAGGCTAATTCTATTCTACATACCCCTGCTTTACACTGTTGAAGGAGAACATCTTCATGAGAATAACCCCCATATTCCAAAAATACCGGGAATGCTTTCTTGGAGAAGGACATGCAAAGGTTCAATAATCTCAGAAAGTGAAGCAATTCAGCCATAATCTCTGGACCTTTAAGCTGTAAACAATTGCCACCAGCATATATACTTGCAGCTGATGGATTTCCCTGAAAGAGACGTTTTTCTATATGGTTAAGAGTCATTTGGCATGTATATAACGATATAGAGCTACATATTAGACTCGAGATATAGTGTCAATTCAGACCTGTTGGTTAAGGAGGCAACACACTAATTGAATAGATCCTTCAAACTAAAGGGAGATAATATTGTGGCTATTTCCATATTGATAAATATAGGAAGCCCAATAGCTAATTGCAATTTCCAACAAAAATGCACCAGAAAATATATAAACTTCAGTGAACCAGACTTGTTCTGTCACATAATTTCCTATTTTAGGACGAGAATAGCATGCAATGAATACACTCCACACATGACAACAGTACCAAGTTTCACAGTAAACAAACACAACTACAATACTCTGACAAGGGCACGGGGACTAAATCACGAAAATCTCCAAAGTCAACTCTGGTTAAATTACCTACTTTATGTTTGTTTTTTGCAGAGAGGAACCTTAATAGTATGACAATCAACAAAATTCCTCTCACAATTTGTAACGAAAGAACCTAGCATGTTAACCATATTTAGAGTACATAAGGGTGGATGCTATAATATATATTCCCAGAAAAAGTCAACTTGAATTGGCATGTGAGTCATATTGTACATGTATACATGCCCCTTTTTGTAATTGCTTGAAGTTCCGCTTGTTTCAGCCACATTTCGAGTTAAGAAAAATCTGTAAGGTGGTGCTTAAGATGATTTAAATGTCAGTTCCTAGTCTGAAATTAAATGTTTTTTACTTAAAGAAAATGTGAAATAACCTTAGGATATATACGGCGTTCTAAAGTCAATCAACATTTCTGATAGGATTAGATGTTGTTAGATGAAGCGGAGATGTGCCTTACGATGTTACAGCTTTGATGCATGCTAGCAACAAAATGCTCTAATCATCCTCTGCCGGAAAAAGCATTGCGAGAAAGATGTATGTCGCAAGATTAGGAATGCTAAACAAGTAAATGTGGAATCCAATCCAAGGTAATGTACGTCAAAGTGTCGGTGGACAACATGGTCACGGGTGAGGAGATTATGAAATGCTTGATTTTTGACACCTAAATGTGAGTAAATTCCCAAATCAACTTTTTATGAACCATTTAAAATTAAAACGCTAACAACTATGTATATCTCCAACATCTTAGAAAAAAGGTAAAAGATGAAACGTATTTCCTGCCATTGCACAGAAGTTCTAGAGATGTGGCGAGGGTAAGGGTTATATGTTATATTATTCCAACATGCCCCCTCAAGTTCAATCTCCACCATTTTGTGGTTTGAAAGCTGGCTTCGCACAATGGTATATATATTTTTAGTTTGCTTAAAATGGCACTTCAACGAGGTTTGAACTTGGCTTACTCTTATAAAGTTATACTTTTAAAAGTTTTTGCCGCTCAAAGGCAAATTTACAGGTGGGCTAGATGGAGCACGTTGTCACGAACTTAGTGATTTTGCCTACACTTCGATTCGTGCGGCGCACAAGCTTCCTACTCGAAGACCTGTGCCAGCCTTCCTCGAACGCGCTTAGCTAGATCACTAAGGCGATAATGAGAACAATGTGGAGCAAAAGAAAGAGAATGGAATATTGAAAACTTTACTATATTAGAGAGACTTTATAACTTCTTGGGTGGCCTTTGACATGAGCACATGGGCGTTGGTTGACAAGGACGCCACTCATAACTTCATCTCGGACGTGGAGGTCCGTCGTTTAGGTCTAGTCTTGGAGAAAAATTCGAGCAGGATGAAGACGGACATTGTCAAGGCATTTCTGGAGAAGACCGTGCACAAGATAAAGAAATGGACCGACACGAAGCGAAGACCAGTCGAGTACAAGGAACCTTGGTGATGATCAAGCTTCAGCCACAATACTTCAAGGTGTTCCGCAAGGTGCACAAGGGACTCATTCGCAAGTATGAAAGCCCTTTTCCGGTCCACAATAAGGTAGGCAAGGTGGCCTACAAGCTCGAGCTCCCTGCCAAGCTGAAGATTCATCATGTCTTCCATGTGAGTTGCCTAAAGCCCTACCGTAAAGACTTGGAGGACCGTCAGAGCGGAGTTTCAAAGCGACCCACGGTGATCATAACAATGTCATTGACAAAGAAGTAGAAGCCGTGCTCGACAAGAGGACCATTCGTCGGTAAGGCTTTTTCCTCCAGTGTTGAGTACGTCATCAAATGGAAGGAAATACGGCACGGCGGGTACAACTAAAAACGTGCTGATACGTTGCATCAGTTCGAAGCTGAGGTCCAGAGTTTCTCAGTGAACATGGTTGACAAGGACGTCAATGCCATAGATGGAAAGAGTGTTACGTCCAAAATGTTGCGTCCCACTGAAACGATTTGCATAACCCTCACGGACCAAGGTTATGCGGAAAGCTTCCGAAATTCTCTAGAAGATGGTGGAATCCTCCAGAAGACTCAAGATCTTTCTAGATGACTCATGATCTTTCTAGATAGACTACAAGCTTCCTTATAAACTAGGCTCTAGAATATCCTAGAATAAGCTATGGAATATGCCGATTCCAGAAACTTTTTATAGGCACTATGAGACATTATAAATAAGTAGCAGATTTCTCACCACCAAAACTTGTAAGCATTCTCCAAGATTAATAAAGAGTTGTTACAAGTCCCAATATTGCTCCACTAGTCTCTCGATACTTAGCATTCTAGCAAAGCGTGTTCGTGAAGACTTGCATAGTCTTCGAGTAGGAAGAAAGTGCGCCGCACTAGGGGTGAGCAATTGTCGTTTTTTAACCGGAAACTGACCCAAACCGACCCGAAATTCTAAATTCGGGTTGGTTTTGAATTAAACGGTTCGAAGTTCAGTTTATAAGAGTGAAAACCGAATTAATTCGATTCGGGTTGCGGTTCCCGGATTCGGTTTTCGACCCAAACCGAAACCGAATAGGTATATTTACTTATTCACCCCCCCTTCATTATATATATATATATATATATATATATTATTTTTATTATTTTTTTTGGAAAAAGGTAAATTTTATTCCAAATGAAAAGCCATAATCATACAACATACAAACTGAGTGGGACTCCCACTCAACACTCATCCATCTCCATAGCGGTCACATCAAACTCAATGTTATGGAGAATGTCAACCGAATGTGTGACTAGTCCCTCAAGATCCGGCGGTTTTCGCTCCCGCCAAACATGCCAAACCGAAGCCGCCAGACGAATTCTGGCTGTACGGAACCAGTCATGACCTCGACCCCTGCTATCTAGTATCACCGGATGATGTCCCCAAGTATTTACCAGAGGCCCCACTCCCAATACCCGACTCTGCTCCGACCATATTTGCCATGCCAGAGTGCACTCGAAAAGAGATTGTTTACTCAGGCTCCAAACAGCAAAGTACACATTTGGGATCCGACATTGGCACTCCAAAAGAACTCAGCGATCCCTCGTCAAGAGGCGACCCAGAAGAAGCTTGTAAACACAACGCATCTTCCTGGCCAGACCCTTACACAAGACGAACTCATAATCAGAACTCAGAGGAAAGTGTGCCGGATAAGATTGTAGCAACTACGGAACTGGAACTCCCCCGAGCCCGAAGATGCTCCAGACGGCTCCCAAATCCACCGATCCACAGGCAAATCCGATCAATGACTGTAGACATAATGAACCCTGAATCTAAATCTCTCTCCTCCTGCCGCCACTTTCTCTCCTTAGTGATGATTCCGCTCTCTCTCTCTCCCCTCCCCTGAAGCCTCCCACGAGCGTGGCGTATCTCTTCATCCTCTCTCTCTCTCTCCTCCCTCTCTCTCCGGTGCTAGAGGCACAGCGGCTCAGTCACAGTCGCACCTATGTCGTCTCCTCTCGTTCTCTGCTCGCCTCCACCGACTCCCGCCACCAACGATGCCATCTCCTACCCACTAAAACGAGTCACCCATGGCGAACCACCGGCCGAGTTTCCATCGGAGCAAAGCAATGAACCATTTTTTCTACGGTAGTATTTGTAGGATTTTTCAATCATATTTTGTTGTGGTAAGAATTTTTTCCCTTCTAAGTAAAATTGTCCAATTTTCCTCCAGCCACTTGTATATTTCCTCTCTCCACCCAAAATTTTCCTTCTTCATTCTGTAAGTCAGTTGTTACAAAGGGTGTATTTGGGACAAGATGTTGTTAAGAGGTTAAGAAATGTAGTCTCAATGTAAAGCATTGTGATTACTTCATAAAACATCATATAGAGTATACAATATGCGAGTATTGGTCTGTTTGGTTGTCCTTGCCTAAGTTTGATTATTATGAAGCATATTAGCTTTATTCATCTTGGTTTTGCTCCATCCGGATCTGAGTTTTTCCATCTTGGTTTCAAAATGGGAATAACCGAGCCGTCCGAAAACCGAACCGAACAAAATGGGAATAAACCGAACCGGCCGAAAATCGAACCGGCCTAATTCGGTTCAGTTTTATTCGGTTTTAATAAAATCAGTTCGGTTTTCGACTTTTAAAAATACAATTTTCGATTTTGTCGGTTTTTTTTTATAATCGGTTCAGTTTGAACCGAACCATTGCTCACCCCTATGCCGAACGGGTCAAAGTGTAGGCAAAAACACTAAGCCCGTGACAACGTGCCTTACTTGAAATTTTCAGAACTCCTTTGTACCTATAGGTTGTTTAGTTGATGACGATGTGTACAACTTTCCTTGTGAATATGAATTTGTCCTCCTAAAACCTAGATGGAAATACACTATAAATACCGATCTCGGCTGTCTCTGCATTCCAATGGGAGTTTCGGATTTTTGGTTTTATAAACCAATAATAATAATACATCCTAATGAGAAATATATGATAATTTACCACTAATGTATATTTGTAATTTTGAGGAGAATATGTTTGGAAATTGAATGAAATATTATTAAAATCCTAAAATATATTTATACATTTAGGCCTAATTTAAGTATTTTATGTGTTGCTTGCTTCTTATTTTCTGAAAGTGAAATAATAAGTGACCCTGGTTGATCGATCTACTAGCAATAATATTTTTTTTTATACATTTTTTACCCCTGTTATGCTTTTACACTCGTGTTGATGGGTCCTTTTCGTCAAATTTCTCACGAATTGATTGGGAAAGCCCACCAATGTCGGTATCTGAAAAACTCCAAAAATCGAAGGCGACAAACAGGATTCAGTTTTAGAGACGTATCGAGATTGTCTGTGGAGTATCAGTGGCACCGTATACCATCGTTGTACCGCGGTATACAATGACATGCCACAAAGTTAAATATGCCCAACAAATTTTTGATAAATGTTGTGCTCACTAAGCATACCGCCGCATATCGGCGATATGCTGGTGGTGTGGGGCTAGGTGGAAATTAGGTTTGAGATCGAACGTTTTGATCAAATCTAACGGTCCGAATTATTGCAAGGTTGGGAAGGTCTTATATGACTTAATCCCTGATCTAATTGCATATACAAGACGTGAGAATTTCACAGGAGACTATGCAACCTCGAGAAGAGAACGAAGGATCGGGAGGCTTTGGCTATCGTTCTGGAGAAGATCTTTCGGGAAGAACACTCAGTTTGTCTTCGGATTCTCGGTTTCGGTATTTTCATTGTACTCTCAATTGCATTCATCATCATTATTTGTGAGTTTGGTGATCCATTAGTGGCCCTGTGGAAGAAGTTGGAGGAGTCGTGTATTTTTTTTATTACAGTAATGGAGCTTTTCCGGTTTGGACTCCAATTGTCCCATCTTTTTTCTTACTGTATTTTCCATGTAAAAATCTTATGTGTTTACGATTGTTTGTTTTTGTTATGGTATTGTACTTTTGCGTATTACATTTAGTTCAGTTCTTAAAGGTTTTCTTTCGGTCGGAAACATATTATTCAGCTGAGTTTCGACTTTCGAGCTCCATTCCCAACAAACATAGATAATTGATAAGATTTTTGCTTTCTTTAGCAACTAACACCATTCTTCCGAGCAACGAAGATCCATAATTTCACTCAAAATCCAATAAAATTGATAAAATTATACATCACTACTGTTCAAGCGGACTGACCTGTCGTTGGCGAGAACCTTGACCCGAAGCCAAGTCCATGATCGGCCACTTCCCTAGAGTTTCCCGCGCACGTGAACCGGATGTATCCGCCACCTTCGCCGCCTCCTGCCGCCATGTCGACGGCGGCGCGGCCCTCGCCGCCGGTGCCATGGGAGATCCGATCTAGAAACCCTAAGAAATGAAAAAATGGCGGGAAAATCTCTGGAACGAGCACGTTATAGAGAGAGAGAGAGAGAGAGAGAGAGTGACGATTGGTGGATCTCTTCTTCCTCTTCCTCTTCTTTCCCACTCCATTTTCTTCTCCGTTGCTGGTGGGGAAAATAATTAGATGAGGACAGATAATTACAATGAAGCCCCTGGGAGTTGTTGGTATCTCTGCACTGAGACTTGTTCGAGAAAAGGGACTAGAAAAGGAATCTAATGTTGGATCTTGGGCATAAATTTATTTTATTTTATTTTGGTAAGATTTATTTATTTATTTTAGTTTAAGAAGAGTGTAAATAAGACTGATAATGTAATTGGAATCTTCACATTCATGCAAGGAATGCATTTTATTCATTTTAAGTATATACCCAAAAAGTTCTGAAAAAATTCATAG